>JADDOH010008875.1:0-92802 GCA_016648135.1 Agrypnia vestita
AAATGCAGTGCTTTTAAAGGCACTTAGTATAATAATCTATGCTATTCTGAAAATAGCAATATTGAGATGTCAAATCTTTATCCCAATCTTAACACGTATGTATAACATTGTATTGTCGCCAATTTCGATGTTATTTATTATCGAAAGAATGCCTGGTATCAATTATGTGGTCGGAGAATTCTGAGAAGTTATTGTCCCTTAACTCCTGTGTGTCGGTGGTGTAACGTAGGACTACATGTCATAGAAAATATTAAATATCTAACTTATTTACCAAAACTAAAACGTCACATTTTTTGTAATCATTGAATAGACATTTTCACACCAAAATGACTAAATTAAATTGTAACGTATGTACAGATTTTTTAATTAAAAAATATTTATTCATTACTCTCGTATTTTCGGCCAGTGTGTAAAAGAGATCAGAATACTGCACGTCGCAGTTAAATCGAGTAAGAAAGAGCACGACAATATCACACATTTCATGTAGGACAGAGATGCGGTTGCTTGGGTTTCGGTGAAAGAGAAAACAATATCGAAAGAGCACGGTAGAGTCGCATAATACGTGTTAGACAAAGACAGACCGCGTCGTTGAATTTAGTTGGTAAGGATATGTCAGCATTAGCGCACGCAATATCGATATGCCATGATTTTCTGATAATTTACAAAAATAATGCAAATATGTATGTTTACCTTACAGTTAAGAAGGCTAACTCTATTTTGTATTTAGTGAGAAGATCATTCCAACATCTGACAGTACCACTATTCACAACTATTTATAAGACATATGTGAGGCCTCTCCTCGAATATGCCTCTCAGATCTGGAATCCATATTTTGCTAAAGATATAGTTTTACTGGAAAATGTTCAGAGACGAGCCACAAAATTGCCCTTGGGTCTTAAAAACCTGGAATATGCGGAAAGGCTGAGAGTATTGAAACTGCCCACTCTTCAGGAGCGACGAGCAAGAGGTGACCTCATCGAGACATTCAAGATTCTATCGGGCTACTACAATATTCCTAATATGACAGATATGTTTGCATTTAACACTAATGTGGGCCTTCGAGGACATCACCTGAAGTTGAACAAGTCTCGGTTCTCGTGTAACCCAAGAAAGCATGCATTAAGCAATAGAGTGGTCAATATGTGGAACAGTTTGCCTGAGGGCGTTGTGTCTGCAGCCAGTGTCAACCAATTTAAGAATAGGATGGATATTCAAATGAGAGACGTGATATGGGCCTATCAGCTTAAGCTGCCTGCCCATTATCAATAATAATAATAATAATAATCATATAAAGGGACCATTGAAAAGTCTTCTCTGTATTGAAAATGTATTTTTTTTACCACATATTAAAAACTATGTCTATTTTAAATCATGTAACGCTGTGTTACACCACCGTTCCCGAAGATATTTTTTAGCACAGGTTTATGCAGTTTGACTTTTGTAACAGCATATAATAGCATCTATGCATGTTGGGGATTGTGACAGCAAATACTGTCCCCGTATTGTGATAAAAATCTACAATAAATTTCAGCACACTTAATACGGCTTTTGTTCCACCTTGGTGCAAACTGCTGGCAGAGCAAATGACGCAATCAGGATCAAATTTCGCACACGGGACCACAGTCGTACCAACTTTAGGCATTATGACATCCTTGAATGTGTGCTAATATGGCAAAGTGTAGATAATTTTTGACTCACTTCACTTTTTAAGTTAAAAAAAATATTAGATGATTCAGACACATGTATTAATAACAATAAAATAATTAAAATTTTCTAATAAAATATTTAAATAAATAAAATTGAATTTTTCCTTGCAGGGAAACCCAGTCTCTGGGGGCCGGTTGTATGATCAGTAGTTAGAGTAATAGTTAGGCAAAAAGCATAGATTTTTACGAAAATCGGTGTTTTGATTGGTGGAAAACACAAAATTCTATGCCTTTTTCTTAACTATTACTCTTACTCATGATCAAAGAACCGACCCTCAGATAAATTTCAAAGATAATTACTATAATATTTACGAAGAATACAAATAAAACATGAAAATAGACATTTATAAATCGATGGCTCCTATGTATAATATCGTAACCCACAAATCGACGATCTTGAGTTTTTTGTGCATACACATGCGTATTTAATTATATCTTTAATTCCAAGAAAGAAAAATAAATATTTTGCAATAAATAACGTTTCATTATTACAATTTATTTTTTTTCGTTCTAGGAATTAAATATATAATTAAAAACATATGAAATACACAAAAAACTCAAAATCGTCGCTTTGTGGGTTACGATATTATACGTAGGAGCCGTCGAAATATCTAAAGCGCTTGTTCACCAGGTCACATATATTTTTAAATAAAATGAAATATTAGTGTTTGAATTTGATATTATAAATAATAAAATATATCAAAAATATATTCCAACACAATAAATATGATT
Source organism: Agrypnia vestita (assembly GCA_016648135.1). NCBI lineage: Eukaryota > Metazoa > Arthropoda > Insecta > Trichoptera > Phryganeidae > Agrypnia > Agrypnia vestita. The sequence goes on from JADDOH010008875.1 coordinate 2,439, forward strand.
TTACATGACAAATAATGTGGGAATACCTAATAATTCTAACACAAAATATTAACATTATTATGTACTTAAATGACACTTTGATACCAAGCTAATGGGGGAATACCTAAGATGGTAGAGCGACGCCTTCAAAATCTCTTAAATTTCAAGAGTATTTTGGAAGCACCTGGTATGAATATCGAGTATACAAAAATGTTACAAAATTTCTGACGCATTTTTTTATTCCATGTTAAAAAAACGTACTGTTTTTGCCATCAGAATACTTGGGACAGATGCGCATGAAGCGTATACATTTCTAATTGTTAAATTGTCATTTGTTTTATAAATTGCCAACAAATGTAACATCGCAAATTCTATAAAACAATTTGTAAATAAACAAAGTTGCGTGCGAATTACCAAACTGACAGCCGCTCATAAATTTTGACAAAATAAACCGAAGACGGTCTAGAACAATCGAAAGCATGGTGCGGCCGAGACGCGGCCGACCGATTTGCAATCCCTAACAACAGGTGCATCAAAATCACCGGCGCCGCAGAGTCTAGACGGATAAGTATCGATTTTTCACGACGCCTAGCTCCTCGGACGCTCCGCGACCACAACACGGCCGCAATCGCCGCGCGTTACTAATCAATTAGGCGCAAAACACGAGCGGAACACCGGGGGGCACGCAGAGGACCGGCCGCCGATCCCGCGATGCGCAACAAAAAATGCAAATAAACAATTAGATGCACCGGACGGACGTTCGCCCGCCCGCTTTGTCCGGCGAAAACCAAAACAAGACCGATAACTTGTCTGGCGATAAAAAGTAAATACTCACGACAGCGAACGCTGCGGTTATCGAAACGCGTCGAGCGCAACCACTTGCACATGACACGCTCCCGCTTTTAACATTATCACAACACTATGTTTTATTTGTTTTAAGGAACCACTGCTGTCAAACCCGACGTACGAGCGCGACAGCCATGTTTTTATTCGAGACCACGTGACTGTTGTGATTCCAACACTGCGAAAATGATGTGATTCAGTGCCTATATTAATGACACCTACTCGAATGTGATTTTGAACACTAAGGTGCGTTCAGATTGAAAGATGGTCGGGATATGGATAAAAATACTTTATGCACGTGGGATTAAACATACCTAATGAATTTGTATCCAAGTACCCAAGCCTACTCAGTTATTTATTCATTATTAATAAAGCCAAATTAATTCAAAAAGCTAAGATGTATGAATGTGGCCGAAGCAAAAGTGGTGTGCCAGGATGGAAGAGTGTGGCGTTCAATCCTCTCTGCCTACTCCTGCGGGGAAACGGCGTGATGGTTAGTTAGTTAGTTAGTTGTATTATTTTATGAGTTGAAGATAAATTATTATTCAAAAGCATGAAAACTCATCATCACTATTGACTTTAAACCATCTGGTGGTCTTGGCCTCGTGAGTTTTCCTCCAGTGACCTCTATTTTGCTTGTTTTTTGTTGATTTCTGATCCCTAAAGGCCGATTGTATCAATTTGGTTTATAATAATAGTTAGTTTAAATGAAAACAAATTTTTATTAATCATTTAGAAAGACTGAAAAATCGAATTAATGAAAAAATATTTTAGCTGCTACCGGGATTCGAACCAAAGGACCTCCATTCTATCTGGGGATGGCGCGTTATCCAATTTCACCGCGGTAGCTTGGTAAGTTAGTAAAATGTGCGAATTGTGGAAAGCCTGTGATCTGCAAGAGGTAGTTAAGTGCCTCCCAGGCTGGACCATAAAGGTAATTCAAGGAAGGTGGTACACCGTAAGGACTGCTGTCCCTAAGAGTCACATCGGACTTCACACTATCCATAGGTTGTACTCGGAGAACTACAGAACATGGGTTTGATTTGGGAGAACTGCAGGATTTTTATCTTTATGTGTCCAACTAAGGATTGAAAATCATAGAAGAAAAAGTATCTAATGACAAAAGATGTATTACAAGATCTATATAATATGTGAAGTTACTAAGTGATAGGAAGAAGGAACATTGAATAAATATGGAATGGAATATACACTTAACAATTTAAGGGCCTGGTCACCAAGAACAGCCAAGACATTTTTAAGAAATATTTTAAGCTAAATGATAGTTGTCAAATATACGGTAAAAAGTTACCTACTCAACTTTTTGTACATCAATCAAATCATCTCACCATTATTGTGATCCATGAACACAGGTGAGGGGAACACATTCATCGAAAATTATCTTCTCATATATTTATCAGTTAAGAACGACATGTGACAATTGACTTTGTAGTCTGTATAATAACAGTGAATCATAGCTCGTTCCGAACATCACTTTTTACTGTCCTTTTCATGACTTGTGTTATTGGGGTTACAGTGAGAGATAAAATTCATGATTAGATTTCATACGATTTTTATCATAAAATTTATTCTTCATACAAAAATACAACTTAGAATAAAACAGTCCATTTTATAATTGACACAGTTAAGTAATATAATATTTCTTAAGTTTACTTAATATACCTAGAGATAACAGACTTATCCCGCTATATTTTGAGCGTGGGTGCCTGCATAAATTATGAGTTAAAAATATTCAATCACTCCCTAATATTTTTGAATAATTGTAAAAATGTTTTTATACACTAAAATTATCTTCTAACCGCTTTTGTAAATCATTATCTTGCGTAAAAGGTAATTCAATGTCGCTTTTTAATCCATGCGAAACAGTGCCAACGTCTGATCTCAAGGGATCATGACTTGTATAATTAAAATCCTTGCTGGGTACATTTAACGGTACTCCAGAAAATCCTATTTTGCCGCCATTACTACTCTGAAATGGATTACTTATTTTAAAATCATTTTCATATGTAAATCGCGAGTTTTGAGCGGGTTTATTCCACATCGGGCTGGCGATGTTCACCGCACAGTTCGGAGGCAAAGATTGATGTTGAAATATCTGCGGCCCGAACTGCGGCGTGTGACCCAAGTGCGAGATCATTCGATGAGCGTTGGAGCCGAGCATCTGTTCTTGTTTTGGAACCGGGTAGAACGGGCGGGACGCATCGGACGTCGAAGCCATATTGGTGGGAAAGTTCGAAATGTTTGGCACGGATCTGGACCACTGCGACGGAGGTATGGCCGTCACTGGAGGCTGATTCGGGCAGTTGAAGATCCAGAGGCGATCCCCGAGGAACATGGGACGCGGGGCGAGCACCCCCATGCTGCTGTAATACTGCTGAGCGAGCAGTTCCACGTCGTTGGTGTATTTTCGCTTCCATTTCGTCCGCCGATTCTGGAACCATATTTTGATCTGAAAACAAATGACATCGTCAATAAACATACATTTTTTAAATGACACCGAAATTATAGTTATTGGACAAGCAACAAAAATGAAAGAGAAATGCAAGTTTAAATTATTTTCCAAATTAAATCATTTAGTTTATCTACTGATTAATCACTTTAGTCTCCATTATCATCAGTTTCCACATTGCAACAAAAATGACATACTGATAAGTTATCAGGGATATGAATTGCATGGCTTTTTGGAATACATCTTGCATGGAAAAATGATTTCCATTGTGAATATTCGACTTTATTCTTCATTTTGATTATCATTTCATATTTTGAATTTTATCGTAACTGTACTCTTTCCTGTTGCACTAAATAATTTTGAATTTAACCGCAAGTTGTGATTCTTTATCATGTAATAATATATTATTTTTTATATTTTTGTCAGACAGATTATAAATCCGACGAAGAAAATACGCACTTTCAAAAATGTGACGGAGAATTATGACGCTACTTTTTTACTGATATGAATGGCGTGGGGTCATCGTTTTTATCATTTTTTTATCAAAATTATAAATAAAAAAATATAATTTAATTGCCGTCTAAATGATAATGCCTTTGTAATCTAAATGCCGTCTAAATAAAATCAGCAAAACTGGCTCTTACAATTCAGAATTTCAATTCAGAATTTCCCTGATAAGTTTTGTGTTGTTAAAAATTTAATGTTTTTTTGTGAGAGAGCTTTAAATAAATAAATGTATTAAAAATGGTGATGAAATCATTGAATACACTCTTTTACAAATTCTTACAAAAAAAGTAGCCGATCAAATCAATGGACGAAAATATTCAATATGTCGCGTGGGCCTTTTTTCATCGGACCCAATGTTCGTTGGACCTTTTTTCATTGAGCCAAATGTAGATGGGCCTTTCTTTTTGGACAATTTGTCGTTAGACAAAATGTCGATGGACCAAATGTCCATGGGCCTTTTCTCGCAGTCTTTTTAGGAGCATATGTCTTTTTTGCGGAAATATCGCGGACTTTTCGTCGTTGGACCAAATGTCTCATCCTAACTCACTAAATATGGAAGAAGTGGACCAAGAACAGCGTGTTTCGGTATACTAATTATGTTCCGTGGCCAGTTGTAGCTTAACAAAAAAATACTTGTCACTATACTATACTATACTGACGAGAGAAAAAATAATATCCGTGGATCTTTTATCGTTGCACCAAATAATGTAAGTGAGTCTTTTCTCGTAGGACCAAAAATTCATGGGTTTTTTGACGTTAACCTTTAGTCGTTGGACCAAATCTCCGTAGACCTTTTATCTTTAAACATATATCCGTGGACCATTTGTCGGTGGAACTAATATCTGTATAGCTGTAGTCATGGTACTCTTACCGTGGCCCTTTTATCGAGGTCCTTTTATCTTGGCCCTTTTGTCGTGATAATTTTGTCGTGGTCCTTTTATTGTGGGTCTTTTGTCGTGGTCTTTTTATCGTGGTCCTTTTGTTGTGGTTCTCTTGTCGTGGTCCTTTTGTTGTGGAACCCCATGATATATTAAAAAAAAAAGGTAAATCACGACCTGCAAGTGGTCCCAAAGACTGGGACGGAAAGAAGAAGAGAGCGAAGCACGAACCTGTGTCTCGGTGAGGCGCAGGTTCCGGGCCAGCTGCAGCCGCTTGGCCACCGAGAGGTACTTGTTCCTCTCGAACTCGGACTCCAGGGACTTGATCTGCTGGGCCGTGAAGGCCGTGCGGGGCCGCTTCTTCCTGTCGGAGGACCCGCCCGGGGAGTGCGCATCTGGAACGGTCAGGGAGAACAACTTGTACTTCTTTAAGGGGGAAGAAAAGTGTAGAAAAGCTCAAATGCACGCAACAGATCCATGCTCGGAGTAAGCCTAAGAGGCCAATTCCAATTCAATTTATTTAATAATATGTACATTACAAACTAAATGTTCAAGGCATCGGTACATATTATGGAAGTATATATCAAAATAAAAATATTTAATAAATTAAAAATAACATAAAATCTGGTCAAAAGTGTAGGAGAATCCTGCTTCGGAAAACCCCTTCAGACACATGGAATATATCAATACCCAAAGCGTATTATTCAGCATAGCTTTAGCTCTTCCAACAGACATAACCATCGGCAGGTTGCTGTATATTGGAATGTGAAACAATCCATGCTGACGATGTCTAATGTAATTATCAGGAATATACAAACAAATGCTCTGCATAATTTCAGGATTGTCGATCATACCGCGCAACAATCGTTGCGTTTCAACAAAATTTCATTTCATGTCCCAAAATGCAGAACGGATGTAATGAATAAGCACACCATAACGCGTAGGGTGCAACTCCTAAATGAACTGAGCGATCATGTCGATGTATTCATTGATAGCATTGAATGCATGAAGCAGAGGATCACCTCCATTTAGGTACTCCAAGATATACTTGTATTGTAAATGGAGCGATCTGTAATCCAAAAAAAAAGATAGAATTAGAAATGACGCAATTAAGCGCAGAACTAGAGTAGTGGATATTATGGATCGTGAAGGGCAGGGCACTTTGCAAGGCAGGATGCTACAAGATGGCCTCCCAGAGTTCTGAAATGGAGACCTTGGGAGTATAAAAGGGGCATCGGAAAACCTCAAAAAAAGATGGGCCGCTGTGGGGGGAAGAAAGGGCTGCAGTTAGCAAACAACAAGGAAGGATGGAAAGAGAAGGAAGAGGCCTATGTGCATCCAGCAGTGAAGAGACGAAGGCTGACGAAGAAGAAGAATAAGACTACCTAGACATTTTGAAAAAAAAATATTTTTGCATTTTCTTAAAGCTTGAGGTCTTAAGAATGTCTGGTGAAATATTCGAGCTAAAATTTAAAAAAATAACGAAGTTATAGCTGATAATAGTAGCATATCTTTGCTTATTTTCATGTATTGCTCGATTTTAAAACGCGTTTTACTAGAAACCGTGTTTTTATAATCGGTGACCAAAATATCTCGGCAACCACTGAACCGATCAACTTGAATTTTCTAGTGGTTATTCTATACATAATTATCTAGTCTTTTTCGTAGGATTTTTTTTAAATGACTTAGTTTTTTTAATGGGCGTAATAAACCCGAATTTTTCCCTAATAAACATTATTTTAAATTCATACGCCCGCCATTTTGTCAAAAATCTATATCTTCCCTACGTCAAAGATTTACTTATAGTATCAATTTTGATAATCTTTTTATTCTGATGATTACAGATGAATGGGAGTGGTCATCGCGGAGGACCTTTTTTTCGGCAGTCGATAAAACCCAAGAATTTTCCGCCAATGTTGAATATTTTTTTAGAAATATTTTTTTACATATTCTTAAAATATGCACTTTCATGTAGAAATGATATAAATACCATAATTTATATAGGTTTTCTTAAAAAATATGCAAAAATAGGCCCTTTTCGCGCTTCGTAGGTAGGTATTCCCCCTTAAGGGAGCTGAAAGTGAAATTTTAGGATGCCACGAAAAGGGTTCGCATCGCGCAACGGGTATATTTTCACACTGTCACGAATCGCCAATCAAAAGCTAAAATGGCGGTTTTCCGAGTATGAAAATTGCATACGCTCTAGGCGCCATCAAATTGTCGGAAAATGGCGTTATGGAAATTGCATATTGCTCATGATAAAACAAGCAAGTCACTTTATATACATTTTACAGGGAGGCAAAAAACTGCATAATACCTAAATTCTTTACAATAAATAGAATATGAGGAATTGCTTTAATGGAATAAGAGACACAAATAATTGTTTTTAAGATATAATAATCTTTGGCCAGATTACATATACACATATTTTAAAGACGCATGTACAAAAAAACTTGATTTTGATAAAAGTGTAGTATGCGAGGGTTGTTTTAACATGAGCGAAATGCTCATCTTTATTCGTATGCCGCTTGGTAGATATGCAAAATTTGAACAAATTCGGCCTAATAGTTAACGACATATTTTCTCCATTTGTTTAAAAGCGAAAATTTCGATAAACGTGCAAAAGAGTAATGAAATTCATTTATAATTTCTCCTACCACGCTAGCCTTTAATTGTTTCAGCTTAGTCAATTTTTGGATGAGTGCTCACTCAAATTATTCATAGAATATACATAAAGTTGTAAACAGTTTTTTGAAAATGTTAAAATGGTGAAACCTTTTTAAGTATTTATAACAAACTTATCTTACTGTTATTTAATTTTGACTTGGTTTGGTTGATTGTAGAAGATTTTTAATACATAAAACTATTTTATGAAGTATTTTTGTTCGTCGTCTGTAGTCCTTATACTGTAGCCACTCCTTGTATTGTATGAATGAAAATCATAATTTTGTTTCATTTTTTTATTGAAGTATTTGAGCAATAATCTATGTCTGATTTAAATATTTTAATATTATTAAATATTTAATATTGTATCAAAATATTATATTTTATATTTAATAATGTACGTACACTTCTAATATTACCGAAAATAACATTATTTCAGAAGTAAACTAAGTTTTTACGCAAATAACTGCATTTTCGTCTACCTATTTTTAATTTCGCGCAAAAACGCCCGCAGGTGTCATGGCGTCTAGGTGACATCAAGCCTAGTAAACGTTGCGTTGTGTCTACGACAACAGTTCAAGAGACACGGTGATTGATGGTTTCTTAGTGTGACGTCATTCGCTCTGATCGGTGTTTCAGTTAAAATGGCCGATTGCAGAATTTTATACATTTATTTTATTGAAAATCGTATTAATCTCAATGTGTATATTAAAACTGGATCATATTTAAGAATCCTTTCAAAATAATTTTCTTCTCTAAAATCACTTATTCTTTTATTCTTTAATACTGTCATCATGCCTGTTGTCTGATTCACTGATTCTAATTTAAGTTCATTCATCGTTTATAATAGATTAGACCAATATTTTCTCACTCAAATAATAATCATTTCGTTGTCTGTCTGTCCGTAACTTCTTTTATAATTTTTTTTTTAATTTTCTTCTTCTATTTTCTTTTTTTTTTATAAATAAATAGATCGTTTTTCTTTAGGAACCGACATGTAAAAGTACCGTAATTTTTGACGGGTTACAGCTAGTTATTACATATTTTCTCTGTATGCCTCTGTCTTCAAATTGTTGATTTTCTTTAAATATATAATATAATAAAAAAAGAGATAAATGTGACCTAACTTCCATTTCATTCCGTTTTCAATATTAGCATGATTTCAAAATTGTTATTAAGTAAAGTGAAAACATTGACTTAATGCTTTTTTAATAAAATACTCTGAATTAGATTTTAAATATTTTTTTAAATATTTCAGTTTAATGAAAATTAATAAGCGCATCCATTACTATATCGCATATGTCAAAAAACAAAATATATAATTTTCTATGTTACAATGTCCGTCACTAAGACTCGGTTGTTTCAAGTTGGATTAAAATGAAAGTTCGGATTAGTAGAGAACGCAAAAATCTATGCCTTAAACTCTCTTCAAGTTTAATCCAACTTTTTGAGAGGTTTAAGAAGCAAAAAAGGATAATATAATAATTTTCTATGTAATAATGTCCATCACTAACATCAAGACGCTATTCTACTGGCGACCGAAATGTATAATAAATGTAGGTACGTCATAGCTAGTTTATATTAATAATGTAACGACATTTTCTACCACGCTATTTCGCAGTTTTAGTGACTAATTTTACCGGGGAACCCACTGAATAAAACATATTCGGAACTGTCATGACAGGTACGAGTATTATATGTATAACATTGTACATTTCGTCAACTTTGATGTGATGAATCTATACTATGTAATATAATATAATCTCCGAAACTACTCGTCCGATTTCAAAAATTCTTTCACCAATTTTTAGATTTCAGGGTGGACCATAGGCTATATATTATCCCGTTAAAATAAAGGCGATGGTATTCGAGAGAGACGAAAGATTGACTTAGTGTGTAATTGTAATGTAATTGTAAACAATGAATGCTTAGAACAAGTGGACGAGTTTGTGTATTTGGGAAGTATGTTTAGTAGAGACGGCAAGGCTGAGAATGATATCGAAAGGAGAGTGACTGCGGGAAACAAAGTTAATGGCGTTCTAAATGCAATTACGGCCAATAAGAATCTGTCAAAGGAAGCAAGACTAGCGGTACATAATGGCGTTCTAGTGCCAACCCTAATGTATGGAAGCGAAGCCTGGAATTAGCAAAAGACGAATGAAAGTAAATTGAATGCGGTAGAAATGCGGTCACTAAGACCCTTTTGTGGAAAATCTTTGGTCGATAGAGTAAGGAATGAACAAATTAGACGTAGTGTGGTAGATAGAATAAAGAAAGGAGTTCTGAGATGGTTTGGTCATGTGGAACGTATGAACGAGGAAACGATGGTTAAGAAAATATATGAGACGAGTGTTGAAGGCAACAGGAATAGAGGGCGTCCGCGAAAGACCTGGCACGATCAGATACAACAAATGTTTGAGGATGGCCCCGTTAAAAGCCGCAACAACCGCAGAACTTGTATGAGAAGATGTATGAATGTGGCCGAAGCAAAAGTGGTGTGCCAGGATAGAAGAGTGTGGCTTTCAATCTCCTCTGCCTACCCCTTCGGGGAAACGGCGTGGTGGTTAGTTAGTTAGTTTTGAGAATTGGAGGGATTCCATGTTGAAAACAAATAACTTGTTGTTCCGACTGATTAAGTTGCAGTAGGGATTGCAGCCAACGAATGTTGCAATTGCGCTAAACCATTTGCCAATTAATTTCAAATATTTATTTGCATGATTTATTTTCGTTAGTGCTGTCCTTAACGCGAGTTTAGAATATTAATTCGCGTTCTTCTGACAGGGTCATTAATGAAAATTAATCATTAACAGTAATTGCAATAAAAACCCAGAAATACACCTTCGCCGTATACAAAAATATCACAATCCTGAATGTCATCATCCAAGGCAAAATTGCTGGCAAAAAATGCTTTGGAAGGCGGAGAAAGAGACAGGCTAAAAATCTAATGCAATGAATGGAGCGATCCACGGTCCGACTATTTGGAGCTTTTGCTAACAAGATAACACTGAAACGACATAGAAAAACCGGAAGGAATTACGTAGGTACTATCGACATCTCTCGAATATTCCACAACACTCCGGGATCGACTGGGACATTCGCGTAAACACTGGAAATATCGAGAAAATGTTAGAAATGTGTAGAACGGTCTCGAATATTTGAAAACCAACCCGTTAGGTATCAAAAGACGAAAGCAAGCGCGCTCGAGGCGAACACCTCATTTTAAAAAAACATACTTTTTGATTAATTTTTGAAGCTGGCGATGAAAAAAACGCATTGATTGATGCAGATTTAGCGCAATCATAATAAAGATTTATATTATATTTACGATTTGGAGGTCTTAAAATTGAAATAGTGCTTTTATTTACGTATACCTATAATTTATTCAATTCTTGAAAAATTAAATGTTTAATATATTTTTTAAATTTGTCACAAATACCAATTTTATTCTAGCCAACCAAAAATTTTCTGTATATTCCGTTAACCAAAGTTTAATTATCTTTTTACTTTCTGTTTTTTCTGTACTTTTTCTATTCTACTTTTTGTTTGTGTTATGTAATTTAGGCTTTATGGCCATAAAACACTTAAATAAATACCTATCGGCTTTACCCCCTCCATTTTCCTTCCCCCAATCCTAATTCCAACTCCCTCTTCTTTTGCTTCATCATGTCTTATTTGGTATTGTGGATATTTATAATTAGTATATACACTAGTTGTTACCCGTCAATAATGACGGTACATCGGTTCGCGTCTTTGCTAAGCGCTAGTATATATTAGTATATATATCGTTATGGTTGCCGCCTTCGTGTTTACTGTGCCGGGGTTCAAGCCCCATCTCCGGCCGTTTAATTTGTTTATTTTAGCCGTGAATTCGAACGAAATTACGGCCGTTACCCGAAGTTACGGAGGCAGACAGACGGACGGACGGACAGACAACGAAATTGTTATATTTAGATTATTTTTTATTCCTTTCCATTGTAAACAAATATATTGTTAAAATTCCTGGTCAAGTAAATAAAAAAATGGGATTTAAAAGTGGTTATTAGGACTGACATAACTGTAAATTGTTTTTGTTGCTGTACCACATAATATGTCCGTGCATTTATTTTATTGTTTGTATATTATTTACACATATATTAAAAGGTGTATTGAAAGATTACTAGTATTTGTCGAATTGGACAAAAATAATTGATTTCTATCATATTATGTTTTCCTTATGCTTCTGCTTATTATATATATATACTTGCTTTTTACTTTATGTTATATTTATCTTTACATTTGTACCTATCTGTATTTTAAGTATTTTCTTTCCACTTTATGTCATTATTATGTTTACATGTTATTATTTTTTGTATACTATATAATTCTATTAATGTACCTATACTTTACCTATCTGTTGTAAAAGCCCTATAAGGGCGTTATCAAATAAATAAATTTATAAATATTATTTTAACACTGTCCGGCATTCGCCCCTGCGCACAGGTGGCTCGCGATTATTTACCCAACGAAGAGCATTAATTTAATAGGTAAGTACCTACCCACGCGGGCTATTGGGATAATCCGAGTCGCGCGGCTGGCAACACATGAAAGCGCGGTAATTCCGTTTAATTCCGCCGCGACAAGACGTTACGGCCGCATAAATAACAAACGTCAAAACACGCACTAAAACCCGTTACATTGTCAAAATAAACGTCGGGATCGATAAATACGGACGCGATGCGGTTCCGTGTCGCGAGTTACACAAGAAAACGAGAAAAAATGTCATAAATTTCACAGTTTAACAGCGCGTATTCGGTCTGAGATGGCGCCACTTAACGTGAGCCCTAATTAAGACTATTTCCGTCCTATTAAAATGTTTTAAATTTCCCCAGTAACACGATTTTGTGAGGTTTTTTGTGACGCCATGTGTTGGTGGTAGGGTTGTCAACTTTTATTAGAAGAAATAGTCTAAAATAGAGTAACTCTATCAAAGGAGGTAAATAAAGAACGGACTTATAAAAAAGAGTATCATTTATTTCAAATTTTTAAGGTATTTTTTGCTACTTTTTGCAGCACATAACAATTTTTCGTTGTTTTTAAAAGAATTGTACAGTAGCCGGCAAACATCTTGAAATTTTTCGGCGTATTGGGGGAAAGTTTGCGCATGTACCATTCCACCAACGAGACCCAAATTTTGTCTTCTGCGCTTTCCCCCACTACGCCAAAAAATTTCAAGAAGTTTGCCGGCAACTGTACGACTCCAAACATTCTAACTCTAAGGCCCGGTTGCGCCATCAGAAGTAAGAGTAAGAGTTAAGCAAAAAGCATAGATTTTTACGAAAACGGGTGTTTTGATTGGTGGAGAATGCAAAAATCTATGCTTTTTTCTTAACTCTTACTCTTACTTCTGATGGCGCAACCGGGTCTAAGTTGACTTTTTAACGTAACCTCAAAAGAACTTGTGACATTGACATAACAGAGTGACATTAGAATGCGACCACTATAAATTGGCATGCGAGGGAGGGCGTCCCTGTCGCGTAACTGAAGTTGCCAGGGTGTAAATTTATTACACAATACATAATGTGCAGAATGTCCGTGACCGGTGTCGTAGCCTTTAACATAAATTTGGTCGGGCAGCACTAAAGAAACCAAGACGTAATGGCGGCCTTTCTATCTGTCAAACTGTCAGACGGTAATATCGGTCCATTATTCGCTTTTTCAGCTTCGCAAAACTTTAATACTTCATTGGCAATTGTTCTTGCACCATCCCGGACTGTTTAGGATGTTTTGGACATAATAATTCAGCGTATATTGGTAATCAAGATGTCACAGCTCCCTAGCAAATACAAAATTGTACTGAATGACAGGGCGAGGGATTACCGCCGGGTGCGGGCGGGGCGGGTTTTAGTTACAAAGTCGCCGCACGCCAAGTTATTGTGGTCAAGCAATAGTGGCTGCGTTCAGAAACGCCCGAGTGTGGCTTGGGGAGTAGCATATTAAAAGTAAATAGTACGATAATAGTTACGCATCATAAATGCGTGACTGGCACTAGTATAGTAAACGTTGTGTAAAAAATAGTATTTTAGCGTCCTCTATTGGTGTTATAGATTATAGAGTACGCCTTCATGATATAGAGTACAATACTCTATTTTAGGGTATGGTTGGCAACCCTAGTTGGTGGTCACGGCCGGTGGATGCGGGGCGCCTGGGGATGCGTTTGTTTAATTTTTTGTGCACATCGGTAAGCAAATCGTGCATTATTGACTATTTTAGTTTTCTCAGATGTATTATATTTTTTTTAACAACCAGACCCATCAATTGAGCCTAATAGATGGCTCTAGAGTTACATTAGAGTACCTACAAAGTATAAATATGTTATGAACATTTTGAATCTAAAATAGGCATGATGATGGATTTTGAAATAACATTCTATAATGTAGGTACACGTCTACTATTACCGAAAATAACATTATTTCAGTACTAAACTAAGTTTTTCGCAAATAATTGCATTTTCATCTACATGTTTTTAGCCGTTGAACCGTTGCCATAGCCTCAGTAAACATTGCATTGTGTCTATGGCAACGGTTCAAAGACACCACAATCCAGTGTTCCGCGACGTCGCGCACAACATAGCGCGGCATTTCTACGTGCCGTGGCAACGTTGCCATGCGCACGGTACCCGAGCGAGCTCACTGCAACATTACGCGGAGCGTCAGTACCACGTGGTATGTTTACAAGTGAATACGCATGCGCTGTATCTGTCAAGATGACAATGTGGGGAAACGAAATTGTTCTTGAACTCATCGAGCTATATCGATCGAAGATCGCATAGAATATCCGTCCTTCTTTCTCTTTGCAGTAAATAATTTCGCATCCACCACTTTTTTCTCCTCTTACGTTTCGATAAACTCGTTAACATAAATGCAGCTGTCATCATAACCTCATAGGGCGACATTTCCGCGACGTGTGGAAAACAATAATTATTTGCAAAAAGGACCTTGTTTTTAATAATATTCAATTTACTACAGTAAAACCTCGTTAATTTGAAATTGCGACCCAAAAAAACATTTCGAATTGCGCGGAACCCCGTTTTCCTCAAATGAGATACCGCAGCTGTAATCGTAACCTCATCGGGTGACATTTCCGCGACAAGATATGCGAGTCCCGGTGTGTACACGTCAAATGACCGCGTCATTGTCCCCGAAACATGAGCGTAGATGTTGATGCGACATGCCGAGCGGAATGTTTCGCGATTTGTCCCCTAGTGAATACATGGCTTAAATCAATACATTTTAGTTCACAAAATCGATTTTTTAAATTTGACGAAATTGAAAAAAAAAATTCGATTTTTTCGCGAGTGAGAACAACAAATATATCAAACAAATATATCAATATCGGGTACTTTAGAAATATAAATGGCGCGGTAAATATTGCGCATGATAAATATTGCGTTTTCAAAATGATTTCTTGAAATATGCAAAAATGCAGAAGTTTTCACAAAATTAATGACTTTTACCAGTTTTTTCACGAGTTTTATGATTTTTGGCGAATTTTGCAATTTTATTGAGATTTTCAATTCTTTTGTACCTTGAATTTCGAATTAAAGGGATACCGCGTAATCCGAAATGTTTTTTTGGGCCTCTAGAATTTCGAATTGACGAGGTATAACGAATTTATGAAGACAATAATAACTCCAATAAAAAATGCCTCTGATAAATGTGTTATTTATTTCTTTTTACTCCCTTTATATTGACTCATGGCGTCTGCTTGCTTGCCGGCTTGCCGTCAACCAAAACTTTGGATCGATTTTTGACCCTTTTCCCGTGATCCAATCGAGCTGAAACTTGGCAAGTAGACTCGTGGCGACGATCAAGAAGATCTATCAAATTTTCGTTAAAAAAAATTAATAATTATAGTATAATTTCGGATTTTTAGAAATTTTATTGGTTTTTTAAAATTGGATGAGTGATCTAATCTATCTATCTATCGATCTGATCTAATCATTAGAAAAGTTTGATTAGCAACGGTGGCCCGATTACGTCGCGGAATATTTTCTAAATTTGAATTACTCCGTCGGTATACATAATAGGTACTTCACTACGAATGTCGAAAATCTAAATTGACTGACAAATGTTTTTAGAATTTAATCTTTAAAGCATGAAGTGTCTTATCAAAGCTCAAAACATCTGACATTTTAGAAATATATTAAATTCCTGTAAGTTTAGAGTTATGTTATATGTTTTAATTCGTCTTTAATTGTTGTTATATTTTACAAAGAAAGGGAGTATGGGTTACTTTTTTTAAAATGATACTTTTACATGTCGGTTCCTAACTTCGGCGCCGCACTGCGCGGATGATCCGCCGCGTCTTTTCCGTCGCGTCAATTCGGCAAAGCAATTTGATCGACCGATCATCCGCGTAGTGTGTTTGATAAACGCATATTGTGTGGAAAGAAACGTAGCGGCGTTCCGCGGCAGAAGATGCGCTTAGTGTGAAAAAAGTTTTTATGCTATAAATAAGTTAGACGGACAGACAACGAAATTATTATAATTGCGATGGGATATTCACTGTATAAAAATATAAATTTCTGTGATGAGTATAATGTTTTTTTAAAGATAATTTGTAATGGTTTCTTTTCCTCTTTAAACTCTCCTCCGCTTCCAGTTGCATTCTGCGATCTTTTCTCCAGCGAACTAAGCCCGTGACGTGCATTTCAGCAGGAAGCCTGCAAGGTGGAAAATTTTTACTCCAACTGAAGAGGCCAACTCGATGAACCTCTTTCATGAATCTAACTCCAGCGGTTCTGGAGAAATATGGAAGCAAGAATGTCAAAAGGTCACAGCCCCGAGGACATAGCCTTCAATAATTAAAATTGTGAGATATATAATGTGAAAAATGAAAATACTTAGGTAATAGTAATCACAGGCCATACACTGAATTTTACTTTGAGCACGAAATATGTAACAAACAAATAGCAAAAAGTATTTCACTTTTGGGAAGAATCTGAAAATACATCAATACAGAATCGAAATTATATATAACCCAATTATAATGCCACATATCAACCACTGCAGCGGTATAACATACAAAATCTGTGTTATCTTTATAAAATCTTGAATAACTTGGTTGACTCACCCTATTTATTAGAGCAAATAGGTTTAAGCTGTCCTACACACTCAACGCGTTCAAATAATTTATTTTACCCAAACTGGCAGGACTGTTATGTAACTCGTTCCACTTCAAAATACAATCTGTTAAATTCTACAAATAACCTAGATATTTTAATTGACAATTTGCTTCTACTTAAAATGAAACTTCGTAATCTCATTTATGATTACTGAAATAAATTTAATACTTCTTTAATTAACTCCCATTCCCTTCCTCTTACCACCCTTCCCTTTTTTTAAAATTTTTTTTTTTAATCAAACAGAGATGCGAACACGGAATTCGTGTCACATCAATATTCTTACTATTTTCAAATTAAGCTAAACGCTTGTGCTATGAAAAAAGGACTAACTTGCTTGTCCGGAGTGAAATTCGAACCTGCGACCTTTGGATCACGAGGCGAGAGTCCTAACCACAAGACCAACAAGCTACTCAATATTTATGCATTACCATAATTTAAATCTTTGAAATTATTATCATAATTTAAACGTTTATCACATATTCTTTATAATTGTTTTTACTTAGTTTTTTTACCAACTTCGAGGAAATTTCATTGGCCATGCTAAATTGATATTTATAAAAAATTCAAATTATAAAAAATTACATTGTACTGTTTTTTCCCAAAATAAAATAAAACCACCAAAGTACAACGAAATGCGGAACTATTTGGACGCGAGTAAGCGCGAAATAAACCAGCCGTAAGAACCGACAACTAAACAGATATCCGCAGATTGCAAATCCATGTTGTACGTCGACAAAGACGCGGGCGTTATTCAGCGCAGCGGCGACGTCTATCGAGCTTGGCACATAGTGAGATTAAAAACCGCCGGGAGATGGCGCTAAAAAAGTTGAAAACGGATTTTTATTCGATAACTTTATGGTTTGAAAAAATCTGTCGCATGATGCTCGTGCATAACTAAAGAAGTATAACTTCAATTGGACGTAGTTATGCAGAAAGCATCCGCAAAATGCTAAAAATGAGTTATGTTCGGGTTTGGAGAGTTCAATACGATATCTTTATGTGCTGAAAACGTCCAAGCTCTAAATGATAAAGTTTTTTTTTTGTAAATTCAATATTTTTCCACATCATGGTCATCAGTGTTAAATCAAAAGTCTTAAACTTAAAAAATAAATTGATTTTTACTGTTTTCTGAGGCTTAAAATTTACAAATCCTCCGCAAATAAAAATATTGATTATAAACTTCCATGTGGTATGGACGTATGATGCAATTTTTTAATTCTATTGTTACTATACGATAGTTTTTTGTTGCCATAATCTAAGGTGATTGAGCGTTTTCTACGCCTAAGATAATACTTTTTACTTGAAGCTTTATTAAATACATAGAACATAGAACACACATAGAAAAGTAAATACATACTGTTATTCGTACATTTAGACATTTTATATAAAAAAATCCAGCATGTAAAACGTGTCTTATCTATGAAATATATATTTTTTCTAATAATATTATTCTAAACAAATATAAAAAACAAATCTACAATGAGCGCTATGCAAAAAACATGCAACAATTAATTAAATATCGATGTATTAGGTTTTCCTAGGCTCAAATTTTTAGAAGCCATTATTTCAGTTCCATGTTTTTTTGGTTGGATGCTTTCTGCATAAGTTCGTCCAATCAAAAATACTCAAAATAAACTAGTGAGAACAAGAATGAAAGTGATGCTAGAAAGATTATAAATAATGACATTCAGGCAAATGATTCAATTTAATGTACTTCTGTTTATATATAAAATTATTAATGGATACGAACTTTTTTATCCATAAGAAAAAAATTACAAAAAAAGTAACCCATAAACACCAAGTTTTTATTATACTCCCTTTCTTTGTAAAGTATAACAACAATTAAAGACGAATTAAAACATATAACATAAAACTAAACTTACAGTAATTTAATATATTTCTAAAATGTCAGATGTTTTGAGCTTTCATAAGACACTTCATGCTTTGAAGATTAAATTCTAAAAACATTTGTCAGTCAATTTAGATTTTCGACATTCGTAGTGAAGTACCTATTAAGTATACCGACGGAGTAATTCAAATTTAGAAAATATTCCGCGACGTTATCAGGCCGCCATTGCTAGTAATCAAACTTTTGTAATGATTCCATATTGAAAAAACTATTAAAATTTCTAAAAATCCAAAATTATAGTATAATTATTTTATTTTTTTAACGAAAATTTGATAGATCTTCTTGATCTTCGCCACGAGTCTACTTACCAAGTTTCTGCTCGTTTGGATCACGTTAAAAGGTTCAAAAATCGATCCAAAGTTTTTGTTGACGGCAAGCAAGCAGACGCCGACAAGCGAGTTAATATAAAGGGAGTAAAAACACGATAAGTATGACAAATGCACGAGAAGAAAACATGAAATAAGATTACTTATTAGAAAGAAAACTTAATCGCAGTATTCAATCATTCACAATGAAATGAATTTGTATGGTAAACTGCCGGGGGGATTAGGGATGATTTTAAAATGTATATTTAATTGTATTTAATTACTTTTTTTAAATTTATTTATTTTAGGAAAAGTTACCAGCAAATCTTAAATTAACATACAAGAAATAAAATTGGTAAATTGTGCCAATTATAAACTTTCAACTTGAGATTAATTATAGTTAGATTAATGATATAAGGTACGATGCATGAAGAATATTGATGTGACACGTTTTTAGTGTAAGCATTTATTAAAAAGAAATTAAATGACAAAATATAATATACGTTAAAAGATCTCTGTAAACTCCGAAAGATTGATGACACTTCGTAAAGATGAACGAAACGTTTTCAAGAATTTTAAGTACGAGTCTCACAACTGTGGAATCCAGTCCCGGAATCCCGGCACAGTTTACAGGATTTATGATTCGGGAATTATGTTCCCGAGGGTTTGGTCCGTGTAATCCAGAAACTTCTCAATAGCCAAAATTAAATCAAGAATCTTCAAAATGGATGGAATAAAGCAACGTTTAAAATTAAACTAAATATTATAATTAAGTAAATCAAACAAAAATTTGAAGAATGCTTTTGCGTGCTTTCTTGACATTCATTCTGTTCGATATTCGCGAGTTCACGTTGGCACAGAAATAGATTTTACGGAATATTCTTATGTGGCAACACTGATTTGTCTCTATCGAAATTAATCCTACGTCCAAATACCTGTTAACTTTTCTTTTCTTGTTGTTAAACTGTTAGGACAGATTTTATCGCCTCCTGCCCTGTAATTTCTCGTCTCGTCTTGTATTTAAGTGTGCACGTAGACACTTCTCGTCTCTTCACCGCCGGACAATAATCGCGTATTGGATCCAACCGAGCCAGTGTTTGGTGAGGTGACAGCTGGAAGGGGCGCCGAGAGACAAAAGGTGAGTCGAAACGTTCCTTTCCCTCGCAACTTACAGTTAGGGATGGGCGTTGAATGGACGGACTAGTTGAAATCAACCGTTGACGTTGCGTCAACGCGTCGACGGTTTACGTTTATCTCATGGACTAGTTGAATTCGTAGACGGTGGACGATTCGAGATTCAACTTCGTGCAAAGCAACGAGCGAGAGCAAGACAAAACGTCTCCGTTTATTTCTCTCTCATCTCTCGCTGTCGACTTGTAGACGCCATAGACGTCATAGACGGCTCGACGGGTAATTTCATTTCAACTCTAAAGTACACTACCATAGAGTGCAGATCTGTGTACACGATCAATGACAGAGACTTGAAATCTGAATGCATGCGTAGGGTAAGATAGGCTTAATAAGCTATTATCTATTATTTTTTTGCTTGATTTGTGCGATGTGCACGTGCGACGTTTCGGTGAATTCCCAATTTTGCGCTGCATAAAATAAAACAATTCTGTTTAATTATTTTATTTTTTATTGAACTAATATTTTACTGCTTATACCTGATATTGCTGTGTATACCTACTTCTTTCTTTATTATATATAGAAAGAAGTATATAAAACAATATGTAAAAGCCTATAATGTGCGTAAACAAATAAATAATAAAATATTTATTTTTACATATAAGCACAAGTAGCGGTTTTACTTTCCCCGAAACTATATTCCTTAAAACTTCTTTAAATTTTAAAAATTATCGTCATAAAAGTAGCCAACGGTTGAGCCGTCGAGAAGCGTCGCGTCGAACCGTAGACAGTTGACCATCGTCCCGATGTTTAGATAGAACGTCCGCGACGTCCGCGTAACGAAGTTGACGCGTCAACTAGTTGACGAATTCAACTAGTTGATCGTCTCGTCGATGGATGGACGTGGACGGTCTCGATTCGTCGACGGTAAATACGTCGACGACCCATCCCTACTTACAGTCCACTTCTCACTCGTTACTCCTCTTAACCTTCCCTATTCCTAATCCCATTTCCCTCCACATATTACCCCTTTATCCCCATGTGCGGCGAATCGCGTTGAAAGTTTCAGAGCTCTAGCTAGTCGGAAAGTTAGTTAAAAATCAATTACAAGATTCTAACAACAAATAACACAGAGTTGAATAAAAACATATAATAAACATACCATTCTCGCAAATTGTTAGTTATCTCTTATATGTTTTCACAACATTAGTTCATTATGTTTTAGTTATTCAACTTTCATATATTTCTTTTTGTTTTTGTAAATTCTTCCAATTTAAATTTTTAGTATACCTACGTTCTGCCCAGGGGCGTTCAGTGAGAACAAGAACCATGACTTTTTCCTAAGCATATGTTTTGAAAATAAACCGAAATCTCGTAATATTCCTGTAACAATAATTATCATTTTATTCAGATTTTAATATTTCATAATATTCTGTCAGATAAATATTTAATTTCGATTTTTTTTCAATAAATAAAAGTAATGCTTCTCGTTCTCACTGAACGCCCCTGGTTCTGCCCTACTAAGATAAAAAGCAGTATCTCCATTAAACAAATTACTGAGTAAATCAAGGAAATGTGAATGGAGCAATGTCTATCATTCAAATGAATATTAGGATATTAGGGATGAAAAAAACTAACCCATAAAAACCAAGTTTTTATTGTACTCCCTTTCTCATTGAATCAGATTTCGTGCCTACTGCACGCGTCGGGGTCATTTTACTCACATGTATTGATTACAATTTGAAAAAAAACATTAAAATTATTAATTTTTTAAACCAAAATTTGTTAGATCATTTTTACCGTCGCCACGAGTCTGCCTGCAAAGTTTCAGCTCGATTGATTCACGGGAAAAGGGTTAAAAATCGATCCAAAGTTTTTCCGGCACACAACAAACCGCAGACGCTATGAGTTAAAAGAAAGGGAGTAAAAAATATGAAAACTTAAAAAAAAAATTAAGAAAGTTCGTGATACGAGATTTTGATTATAAATTTGATTTATGTACCTACTGATATTTTACAATATATATAAGGGGAAATATAAAGATTATTATATTACCTATTTTAAGAATAAAATAAAAATAAATAAAAATTCGCTCATTCAATAGATTGAGATTTTAGGTATTTATATATAGTTTAAGCCTTAAAACTGCAAATACGAGCTCGTAAGCTGTATGTTAATAACTATTATTATTGAGCGCGTCTATTAGCTGCCCGAGCAGGTATAGAAAATCAGTCTGAGTATCGCTCAAATGTTCATAATTTCGTCAATTTTTCTCCGATTGACTTGAAATTTTGACACAATATGATGCATATAGGTACTGCAAATTAAAAATTCTTATATTTTAAAATTTTGCTGGAAATACGGCAAACGAGCTTATTACAAAGGTAAAATATGACCTTAAATATCCAAAACCAAAATTATGGTTTTACTGCCTTTTAGCTAAGTGGGGCAGCACTGTATCCTGATGAAGGGACTACTGGCCCCGTACATGGTGATATTTCAGTAAATAGTGGTTTTGTACAAAGTGTTTTCTTTTTGTTAATATGAACAATGTTTACTCTACTTCGATTCGCGTACCACATCGTTGACAACAATCATTATTTTCATTAAGGTAAGGTTAATTCGTACAAAAAAAGTCATGTTTTTGTGAATTTTTTGTGACGACACAGTTAAAATCTCTTTATTAAAATTAATGGTACATTAAAGTATGACATTTGAAGAATATTGTGTAAAATTTTCAAGACGAAGTATTAAAAAATACGGCAATGCCAGCAATTATTCGGAGGTGTCTGGGAAAAAAGTAGAATTGCGGTGTCCATCATAACTTGGTGCTAGATCATCTGAAATCAAAAAATCAAACTTCATTCGTTAGATAATAGGTTTTCTCAGGTAACGCTGGGAGGGTTTTTTGAAATTTCAATTTTTCAATTTTTTGGAACACTTTGAAGGGAAAAACGCGATTTTTTGCGAAAAATATCGACTAATTTGTTATTAAAAAATAAAAATTAATAACAAATTTGAAAAAAACTCGACAGCGTTACCTCGTAAATTATGTACAGAAATAGTGTTCAAAATTTCAAAAGGATCGGTGCAGTAGTTTTGAAGTTATGATGGACACCGACTTTGAAAACGTGAGATGTGGGGAACACGCTTTAAAGTTTTGCACACTGTAAAATTCAAAATAAAACTCAACTTATACTTACACATAATCGTCGATGCCATGTTCACACAGCAAAGAGCTTTCATCATCAGCATCTGTTTGTCCTTGTCTACGCAAAACTCTTCCAATACAAATAGCACGTTCGGTAGTCCTCAGGTGAGCGCGTCTCTTAGCTGCCCGAGCAGGTATAGAAAATCAGTCTGAGTATCGCTCAAATGTTCATAATTTCGTCAATTTTTCTCCGATTGACTTGAAATTTTGACACAATATTCTTGCGATGTTATACATTCATTTAAAAAAATAAAAATAAAATGCAAAAAAAAGTTAAAAACCTTACCCCCCCTTAAATCCAAATCTTCGGTTGTACATTTTTTCATATTATACATACATTCATTTAAAAATGCGAAAAAAAAAGTTAAAACCTTACCCCCCCCCTTAAAGTACGTTTAAACTTCTCCACTCCGTTGCGCCGTCGTCGCGCGTAAAGATAATGAAATGAATAATTTTAAAAGATTAGCTTTTAAAATTAAATTCATTTTTAACCGGATAATATGTAGCCCGTGTCCATCCTGAAAGTCTATTCAATATATTGGCGAAAGGATTTTTGAAATCGGATGAGTAGTTTCGGAGATTACTTCCTACATCCAAACTTACAAAATTTACCTCTTTATATATAATATTATATACTAGCTGTTTTTACCTAGCGTTGCACGAGTTAAGGATTAAGTTGAAAATACATATGTGGGGGAAAATAAAAGTTTGATTCGAATGGTACAGATTTGCATCGAAAATATATCAGGAGGAGAGGAAAGGCTAAAAGGGGAAGGAGAAAATGTCACTACTCGCCGGGTCCTAAAGAATAAGTTTCCAAATTTTGAGTCCGATCGGTCGAGCGGTACAGATTTGCATTGAAAATATATCAGGGGGAGGGGAAGGGGTAAAATAATAGGGGTGAAATGTCGCCTATATTACCCGCCGGGTCCTAAAGCAAAAGTTTTGCAAAATTTAATCGAATCAGACAAACGGTATAGATTTGTATAGAGAGCAGACAGAGATTGAGTTTTATAGGTATAGATTAGAGGAGCGTTTACTCATGTACGCACGGTAGAAGTTAAACTTCTTTGGCGTGATTGTGATAATTGATATTTACATATTGCTTAAAAATGTATATTAATACAATAATACGTTGTCCAGGGAGATGATAAATATAACTGAAAACACGTTAATGTATTTAAATTATTAATATTAGGTCCTTACATATGAAATTGATGTTTTGCCGTACTGGCAAATTTGATCTCAAATATCTTCTCTTTGGTTAGGAATTCCAAATCCAAATTTATACAGCTATTTACTCATGTATTTGTGTTTTGAAAATTATAATTCATTTGTTTTTTCCTCAATTTTTTTTTTCTTTGCGTCACTCAGTTTACAAAATGAAAAACTTGAAATATCGCGTTATTTACGAGTACGAGTTCCACCGTGGCACCAGTGCTGCAGAAACGGCTCGAAGGATTAATGATGTGTATGGCGACGGTGCCGCAAAAGAAAACACAGTGCGTTTTTGGTTCCAACGTTTTCGTTCTGGAAATTTCGACCTGCAGAACAAGCCCCGTGGACGGCCGGAGACCAAAGTTGATAATGAAGAATTGAAGGCTATTGTGGAAGCGGATCCATCGCAAACCACATTCGAGTTAGCTGCAGGCTGCGGTGTTAGTGATAAAACTGTTTTAATCCACTTGAAGCAAATTGGTAAGGTGAAAAAGCTTGAAAGGTGGGTACCTCACGAATTGAGTGAAGCAAATCAACAAACGCGCGTTGACTGCTGCGTTGCATTACTCAACCAGCACAATAATGAAGGGATTTTAAATCTTAATCGAGGCTGGTTAATCGCTCTAGGCCACTGCTGCTTCATGATAACGCTAGACCACACACTGCACAACAGACGGCTACCAAATTAGAGGAGCTTCAATTGGAATGTCTAAGACATCCACCGTACTCTCCGGACCTTGCCCCAATAGATTACCATTTTTTTCGAAATTTGGATAACTTCTTGTAAAGGAAAAAATTCAACTCCGATGGGGCAGTCCAAACCGCCTTATAATAAAACACAAATCACTTTGTTTTCACCACTATATTAGATTAAAAAATCTACATGTTTCGAGAACAATGTTCTCTTCATCAGGATTATTGTGTAATTTTTTTTATTTTAATGGATGCACGCGCATTTCGTGGTCACGCATTTCCGCTACAATGCGTAACTTTCGTTACAATAAAAAATTTACCCTCAATGCGCCAAAAGAAGATAACTTCAATAATCCCAATTATAATAATAACGTTCTCTGTGTGTCCGTCCGTCCGCCGTGACTTCGTGTAATGTCCAACTTTTGTAGAGTAAATTTTTTTTTCGTTTTTTTTTTAAATAAAATAAATACATACATATTCCTTAGGAACCGACTTATAAAATCACCGTATTTTTGACGGGTTACAGCTGGTATAACATAAAATAATATTACGAAAAAACTAGAAGATATGTGTATTTGATTACGCATTTTTATCGATTGTTGCGAGATATGATAGATAATCCCGAAAACATGATGAGCATTGGTTTGTACGTTTCTTGTAATTATTTTAGACACCGTCAGCATAGGTTGTTTTACATTCCAATATACAGGACCTACAGGAGCTACTGCTATGCTGAACAATATCACTTTCATATCTCTAAGGCCCGGTTGTTTCAAGTTCGATCAAAGTAAGCGGTCGATAAAAGCATAGATTTTTACGAAAACGGATCGTCTGATTGGTGGAGAACGTAAAATTTCAGTTTAAACTCTACGCTTACTTTGATCGAATTTGAAACAACCGGGCCTAAGAGGGTTTTCCGAAGCAGGATTCTCCTACACCTTTGATATGAATCATTTTATATATTATGTATGTATTTATTGAAATTTTGTAACATTTACGAATTAAATGTAGGTATATTTGTGATGTAAATGTTGTATATAAAATAAATTGAAGAATAATTTATAAAAAAACTCACACAATCTTAAGTCATTGTATTTGTGTAAGAATTGTCTTCATAATTAGCCTGTATCAATGTGCTTAGTAAGAGGATAATCTATGTTGATATCGCCTTGGTTGTAACTTTTTTTTGAGAAAAAATTATTTAAACCTATCATTTAATTTTGGATTTATTGAATTAAATTTATTCAAGGGAGAACTGATTTATCTTATCTTGTTATTTGACGCATTTCACCCAAGAAAACGAAAAAACACGAAAATATTACAAGACCAGGTATAAAAATACAATGACATTTAAAACACTCGATAATCGGCTTCGGAAAAATATGGGACAGTCTGTCTGGGACGGCTCCGGAGATATTTCTTTCATGTGGCCGATCCGCGCCTTCAAAATGACTCAAAATAACAATCGTTCACCTCGCTGCCGAGGAGACGGGAGACGATCAGATCGGGAGACAGCCGCGCCACTAATTGCCCCCTGATGGATGCGCCGCCGGGAGCCGCGGCCGCACCGTTTATCCAAATTACCGGCCGCACCAGCGCCGCGGACTATTCCTGGCCGGCCTCGACAGGGCAGCAGCAGGGATCTGAACCGGGCCCCGCAAGGGATGTAGGCAACTAGGTAAGGTGGCAATTTGGGGGCGGAATATAAAAAGGACATTCAAAACAAATGCTATAAATAAAAATGTAATTTTAATTTAAAGGACACTTTAAATTTTGGGACAAAAATTAAATATCGAGGTTATACTGGCAGAAGGAAACATTAAATTAAAATATTTTAAAATATATGAATTGTTTGAAGCAGTTAAACTTGTAGAGTAATTTTTAGATTTACAAAACAAAATTGTAGTTCATAGGTTTACGGACACAACGAAACAATGCGCGTATTACGCACTGTACCCACACTAACTCAATTGAAAGCTTATATGAAAAGACTTGTACGCTTCATTGTTTCACCAAATTTTGAAGCGTTGGCAAAAAGAAATGTATCTAGACAACTTTCCAGTAAAAAAGAATAATAAGCTAGTTTTGATTTTTTTTCCAAATCGAAATCGCATTCCAGGTTGTTACGATCCTTAACAATTTATAAGTATGTATGTAATTTTATTTGAATAACGTTTAAAATGAAAAAAATTAATATTTTTTTCGGCATGGAACGCATTATCGTGTTTTACATTGATTTATATGGGAAATTTTTTTTCGCTTAACGAGCGTTTCATATAACGAGCAAGATTCTGGAACGTATTATGTTCGTTATGAGAGGTTCCACTGTGCTAGCAGAAGGCATTGTCATTAAAACATTTTTAAACGTATGAACTGTTTGAAGCAGTCAAACTCGTAGATTAATTTTGAGATTTACAAAACAAAATTGTAGTTCATACAGAACCATCCATCTTTTAGGCACCCATATTATAATATTTGAAATCAATGAGTTAAAACGTATATTAAAAAAATATTTTAAGATAGTGACAACTGACTTATTGCATTCTGTCGGTAGCTATTTCATTGGGCATTTATGAGTTATGGTTTTTTATGAGCTCATTAAATTATTTCCCATATATAACTTTGATTAATAAATTGTGATGGATATAGGATATAAGATTCATGTATTGTCATCGAGAATACGTCTATATGCAAAATTTCACCTCGATTGGCAGCTAATATTAGCGTATTCAATCAATACTACAATATGGTATCATTGGGTGGGGAGGATCATATAAAACATCATCAAACACACTCTTAATAGCACAACAAAGCACAATTAAAGCTATTAAAAAAATACAACCTACCCTACAAATCGATTTATCCAAGAATTTTGCGTGCCTACTGTTATGGAAATTAAAAAAATATCATTACTACAAATCTTTAAAGAAAAATATATTGTAATGGATAACTTCCAGGTCCTAAAGAATTAAAGAATAAGTGATATTGGAGAAGAAAATATTATGAAAGGATTCTAAAAGTGATCCAGTTTTAATATACACATTGAGATTAATAAGATTTTTTATAAAATAAAAGTATAAAATTGTGCAATCCGCCATTTTAACTGAAACACCGGTCAGAGCGAATGACGTCTTTGAACCGTTGCCATAGACACAATGCAATGTTTACTGAGGCTTGACGTCACGTAGACGAAATGAGGGCTGCGAACGTTTTTGCGCGAAATTAAAAAAAATATGTAGATGAAAATGCAATTATTTGCGTAAAACCTATGTAATTTTCGGTAATAGTAGACGTGTACCTACAATATAGAATGTTATTTCAAAATCTGTCATCATGCCTATTAAAAGATTCCACCACAACAAACGGACAGTCAAAGAGAGTTAAGTGAAAGCATGTTAGTAGAATAAAAAAAATACTCCTCAAGACTTATTTAAATTAAGAATACAATAATACAAATGGCGGCGATTGTAAATTGGAATCCGCCCCTGCGTTTCCCGCGTCTATTTGCGGGGCACCGTTTAAAAAAGTGTATCGCCCGTTGGGAATCCGAATTCAAAGAAAGATCTCCCTCGGCCTGACAATTAGGCAATTAACACCGCGAGCTGACAAGATGGCGATTAAGTGGTCCGGGAGCGGCTTTGATGTGCGATTCTGGATTGTTCCGCCGCGAGATTTATCTCGTATTTGTGATGTCTTAACGAGGATCGCCACCGCCGGTAGGTACCTACCCGGATTCCGAAACATGCGGCGACTGCAGAATGCAATCCCGATCCCGCGAGATCTCGAGGCATTTTACGAGATCAATCCCGAACCGAAAAATCGGACGAGATTATCGAGATCGATTAGCATTTTTTATGTTTTGCATGTTTAATTGTGTATGTCTATAGAGCTTTTAGTAAGTACTTAAAACTTATGTTCATGTCACATTCAAATAATGAAAATAGCTTTGAATAATATTAGGTCCTTACATAGGAAATTGGCGTTTAGTATGGGAGGAACATAAAGCCGATTTTTTTTTATTAAAATATATTTATTTAATCAAAGTATGTACCATTGCTATCTATGCACTTTTGCCATCTCATAGGTAGTTCGTCGATCCCTTTACTAAAAAAACCATTCGGACGGGAATCAATAAAATCTTTGAAGGCGGTTTGGACTGCCCCATCGGAGTTGAATTTTTTCCTTTGCAAGAAGTTATCCAAATTTCGAAAAAAATGGTAATCTGTTGGGGCAAGGTCCGGAGAGTACGGTGGATGTCTTAGACATTCCAATTGAAGCTCCTCTAATTTGGTAGCCGTCTGTTGTGCAGTGTGTGGTCTAGCGTTATCATGAAGCAGCAGTGGCCTAGAGCGATTAACCAGCCTCGGTTGTTAGCAGCTAGCTTTTCCATCATGGTTTGCAGTTGCTGACAATAGACATCTGCCGTAATCGTCTGGCCAGATTTAAGAAAGCTGTAGTGAACGACACCAGCACTAGTCCACCAAACGCTCACAAGTAACTTTTTTGGAGTCAATTTTCGCTTGGGGCATGGTTTGGCTGGTTCGGCAGGGTTCAGCCATTGCGATGAGCGCTTTCCGATTATCGTACAGGATCCACTTTTCATCACAGGTAATGATTCGATTTAAAATCCCTTCATTATTGTGCCGGTTGAGTAATGCAACGCAGCAGTCAACGCGCGTTTGTTGATTTGCTTCAC
This sequence comes from Agrypnia vestita, assembly GCA_016648135.1. NCBI lineage: Eukaryota > Metazoa > Arthropoda > Insecta > Trichoptera > Phryganeidae > Agrypnia > Agrypnia vestita. The sequence goes on from JADDOH010008875.1 coordinate 32,100, forward strand.
TCAATTCGTGAGGTACCCACCTTTCAAGCTTTTTCACCTTACCAATTTGCTTCAAGTGGATTAAAACAGTTTTATCACTAACACCGCAGCCTGCAGCTAACTCGGATGTGGTTTGCGATGGATCCGCTTCCACAATAGCCTTCAATTCTTCATTATCAACTTTGGTCTCCGGCCGTCCACGGGGCTTGTTCTGCAGGTCGAAATTTCCAGAACGAAAACGTTGGAACCAAAAACGCACTGTGTTTTCTTTTGCGGCACCGTCGCCATACACATCATTAATCCTTCGAGCCGTTTCTGCAGCACTGGTGCCACGGTGGAACTCGTACTCGTAAATAACGCGATATTTCAAGTTTTTCATTTTGTAAACTGAGTGACGCAAAGAAAAAAACAATTGAGGAAAAAACAAATGAATTATAATTTTCAAAACACAAATACATGAGTAAATAGCTGTATAAATTTGGATTTGGAATTCCTAACCAAAGAGAAGATATTTGAGATCAAATTTGCCAGTACGGCAAAACGCCAATTTCATATGTAAGGACCTAATATTTGCTGTATTTTATCAACCTAACATAGTAGATAGTAATAAATGCTACTAGTTGGTAGTTTTTAATCTACTACATTGACTGATTGATGCTTGGAAAAACGCCTACAAAAACTTTAATGCAATGATTAATAATTTGTTTTTTAAAATTCACAGAACCTCGTTCTGAAATTGCAGCTTCACAATAAGAATGTGTTCTTTAATAAACTGAAATATTTTCTCTAGCTGTACCTACACTTTAGAAGGTTTGTATATTATGATATTTGAGTACGGGGGATTTCGGCAGATAACAGGCAATACATGGACATAAAAATGTGCAAGTAAAACGTTGAAATATAAGTTAACAGGCAATATTGTTAAATAGCGGCCCGAATAAAATATATAAAATTCAGATTTGTTACTCTAACGTAAATGATTTAAATATTTATAGAGCTTCAAAGCATCTGGCGGAAGAAATAACCCAAAAAAACAAATTGAGTTTATAGTACTGTCCCGTTAAGCATATTCAAAAATTAGGTTTGTTATTTTTACGTATTACTTTCTCATTTTTTAGTACCCGTTTTACCTGTTATCAGCCAAAATCCCCCGAACTCAAATGTCATAAAACGGTGTGATACTATAATGTAAGGTCTATCTACATAAGGTAATCCCTTTTCTCGACTTTCTCAAGAGCTCGTAATCATGTTTATTTATGAAAAATGCTGTACTGGGAAATAATATTCTTAGGTTTCGCTGTTACGAACCTTCTGGCCGACGTTTCGGATCCCATTGCAGGGTTAACACCACCAAATACGGCACAATACCCCAGAAAAGACCTCCCCGGGAGCCTGAAATTCAGGCGGAAATCGGGCGATTTTTACAAGCTTTTTTACTAGCTCTAAACTATCATTTCCAATTTGGAAAAAGACTTTCAGGTAGATGAAAAACCGCCACTATCCATGTGGAGTCCATACTCGTATGTATAGTGGCGGTTTTGCATCTGTACGCCGTAAATCCAGTAACCGTGTTCTCAGAACATAAATATAAAAATATTGGTAATAAAATAATAAATACTGTTCAATAAAAGGAATTATAACATTGAAAATATTGATTTTCAGGCGTATTCTAGTCTATACGTTGAATGATTGGGAAGAATATCATATATCGTCCCTTTAGAGGTAAAACTCACTAACTATTGGCCAAAATGAGTTATGAATACCAACATTCGTATTTTTTCCATCTCTATTCCAGGTTGTATCATAAATATCAGTAAGTGAATATTACTGTTTACAGTTATTTAGTGGCAAAACTCGTAACTTTAACATTTTCAATCATTTTCGTATCACATGTTGATGTTTAAGCCTCATTATCTCAAAACTATTTCACTTAGTAAGTTTCACGTCTAAAGGGACGATATATTCATTAAAAAGAATATTGCCTAATGCTCCACATTAAAAATATAGATGTATCTATCATTACCAGCCGCGAAATCTATGTATACTGTTTCATGAAAAGAGACAACAGATGTCACTGGCATAGCTCCTTGAAATATACGGATGATTCCCATTTGGAACATATAAGTATATAACTTTGAAAAATTCGATGTGTGGATGTTCTTACGATGGAATCGGTGAACGTTGCATTGCGTAGAGTGATGATTTAAGCCAGCTCATGCAGATTGCAAGTCCTGGGCCATCGTACAAAATACTTACATATATGCTTCTTATATAAATAGCTTCGTCTCTGTGAGACTTTAATGATTTATCTTGATAAAATAGAAGCCGTTAAAAATGACGGACCTTTAATGTTTCAATTTCAGCTTTAAATTAGGTAATAAGTTATTGATATACTTTACAAACCCCTGTTTGACTAACAACAATAAATGAAATCAATCTAAAATATAAACAAATAATTTTTTACACTAACACACATTTTGAGTTTTGAGAACAAAATCACAATCAATAACAATAATATTGAAATAGTAGATGAAATACGAGTGTATATGGGATACAAGATAAAATGGACCAAGAAAACCAAACGCCAGAAGTGCCGAGACAAATAGGAATGAGCTGGGCTGCTTTTGGCAAACTCAAACATATTTTCGACAACAAAGATATCCCAATTAGCTTAAAGAGAAAAGCATTTGAATCGTGCATACTGCCAGTGATGACGTATGGAGTGGAGACGATAGCCCTTACAAAGACAAGTGTAGAAAACAAAAAAAAAACAAAAAAAAAACAAATGCACACAGTGGTCTATGGAGAGATCCATGCATGGAGTAAGCCTAAGAGATAGAATTAGAAATGATGAATTTAGGCGCAGAACTAGTAGTGGATATTATGTATCGTGTAGCGAAGCTAAAATGGCATTTTAGACTCCCAGAGTTCTGAAATGGAGACCTTGGGAAAATAAAAGATGTGTCGGAATGTGGGGGTGGATGGCTACAACCAGCAAATAACATGGAAGGGTATGGATGAGGCCTATATCCAGCAGTCGAGAGATGAAGGCTGAGGAAGAAGAAGAGGAAAATACAGTGTTACAGTGACAAAATGCAATAATTTGTAATAGAAATATGTCTACCGAAGCAAGACAAGCGGTATATAATGGAATTTTGGTACCAACATTGATGTATATAACTGGCAGTAGAGGAACGAAAATATTCCGAATGCAGTGGAGATAAGATCTCTTAGACAAATGTGTGAAAATCCATTTACGATAGAGTAAAGAATGAAGATTTATAAAACTGGGAAGACTTAGGTGGCTGGGTCATGTGGAGAGAATGTCCGAGCATCAAGCACCAAAGTCCCTGCTGAACTCAAGGCCAATAGGGCGAAGGAGCTTAGGAAGGCAGAAATTAAGATGGAGTGACAACGTCCTCAAAGACATCTCTGCCTTAGAGCTTCGAAACTGGAGAGAGCTGGCACTAGAACGAGATGAGTGGAGGAAAATTATTGAGGAGGCCAAGACCCACCAAGGGTTTTAGTGCCAAGAAGAATGATGATGAAAAAATTAAGATATTAGGAATGAATGTAAATCCGATCTTAGCATAATTATACAATTAAAAAAAGGGTCTCTCGGATGGTTTGGGCAGTGAGGGCAGATCCACCGCTTGCTTACCTAGGACTGTTTTATAAACGAAAGCTTCTACATCGGTCCTTCTCTCTTTATCTTTTTAATGCTAAAAAAACAAGTGGGTCGAAAGGCTGCCATGTTTGGTTTGGGCATGTTGGGCGAATGACTGAGGAAAGAATGTGACGCAGAAAGTGAAGAAGAAAGATGTATGACGCGTGTGTTGACGGCGCCAGAAAGAGAGGGCGAACGCGGGAGACGTGGCACGACCAGATTGACCAGATACCGGGAGATGGCCCCCTTAAAAGCCTCAACAATCGTCGAGCTGTACGAATGTGGATGAGGCGAGAGTAGGACAGAAGAGTGTGGCGCTTTCTTCTCTGCCTACCCCCACGGGGAAACGGCGTGATGGTAAGTATGTAAGTAAGCGGAAAGATGAGATGTTATGGAATTTTTGGAGATTGAAGATGAAACGGATACATGCGTTTTGAAGGCGTTCCAGTGTGTTAAGATGCTGTACAGGGCATCCAGATAACACTTCAGCAACATCAGGCAGGGAAGAAGTAGGGATTGCGTAATTGTTATTTTACAGAGGATTAGGAGAAAGTTCTCAAGTCAGCTCGGGGAGTGAATACTAATGAAGCTTTTTAGTAGCATCAGCTTATTTAGTAGAGACGGCAAGGCTGAGAAGGATATCGACTGCGGGTAACAAAGCAAATGGTGCTCTGAATGCAATTCCGCCCAATGAAAACCTGTCAAAGGACGCAAGACAAACGGTGTAGATTTTTATAGAGGACAGACAGACAGACATTGAGTTTATTAGGTATAGATTAGTCAAGTCGTTTATCAACAAGAAGTGTTTTAAAAGAATCAATAAATTTTTCTTATTTGAAATGCTAAAAAATCACAAATTTGTTAATTCGTGATGTTTCACGGTCGCATAGGTATTATCTATCGCAGAATTCCAGGGTCAAGTTAGAACACGGACAGTCAGCAAGTCGAAAGTGATGGTGTTCGAGAGAGACAAAAATAAATAAGGGTGATATAATGATATGCAACGAATGTGTATTTGGGAAGCGTGTTTAGTAGAGACAGAAAATGACTGCGGGAAATAAAGTAAATGGCACTCTGAATGCAAAAAAGGAATGAAAGTAGACTGAATGCGGTGGAAATGCGGTCATCGAGGCGCTTGTGTGAAAAATCTTTGGTCGATAGAGTGAGGAATGAACGAATTAGAAGCGAATGTAATGCTGGCTGTGGTGTGATAGATAGCATAATGAAAGGAATCCTGAGATGTTTTGGTCGTGTAGAACGTACGAGCGAGGAAAAATGAGTGTCGAAGGCAACAGGAATAGAGGGCGTCCGCGAAAGACCTAGCACGATCAGATACTACAAGTATTGGGAGGATGGCCCAGTTAAAACCATTAATTAATTTTCGAATAAGGTTTACTTGAAAAAAAACTGTCTGCAATAAATGCACAGGTAAAGAATATTATTTATGCGTTAATTTCTCTACACATAATGATAACTAGTTTATAAATATTTCATAATTTATTACAGTTACAATTTCTATGCGAGTAGCGATGATTTTGATAATAAACCAAAAAACATTAATATAATAATAATAATAATAATACTAATAATATAATATTAATATAATATAATATATAATATATCAAACATAATATATATTAATATTAATATAATGATAATAATAATACTGCCTAGCTATAACATTAGACTTTTAATTCATAATTTGTTACGTATTTGTTTTCCAGACAATAAGGATTTAGGTTTTATAAGTTTTATAAGCTTATAACGCTCCACTTGGTGAAACTTGTTCTGGGGCAGTTATAATTAACAAATCACTGTAATAACAATATTATTGAAGAACAATATAAAAGAAAAATCTATACATTTATAATAATTCTATATAATAATTATGTATAATATAAAATATTTATATAAAATCAAATATTTATATAAAGTAGTTTTAATCATAACTTTCATGCCTCATACCAATATCATTATAATAAATAGAATGGGACAAATATGTACCCGATGGCGGTTCTAGGGGGGTTTTAATCTTCGGCGTTTCTAGGGTTAATAATGTCACTAGGTACAAAATTATTTTGCTGTTTTTGAAGTAGGAGCCTTATCTTTGTACTTTGTCTATTAAATTACTCATTAATATATTATCACTGTCTTATATTATTTTCTAACCACGTATTCGTCTTCCTGTTGGACGACCAAATAAAATAAATTGCAAGGAAAATGGAGCAATTTGTCATCAATGCAATTACCAAACAAACATAAAAATGAGCGCAGAAAAATTCTTGTCCAAATTTCTTGTTAATGCTCTGCATACATGCATATAAAAACAATTTTGATGCACTAATCTTACCATAAGCATTGGCGTCTTCTACGTCGATCTCCCCGCTGTCTTCTCCACACCCTCGAGCTGAACCAGCCCCGCTTCTGCCGGCGGCCGCCGCGCCATCGTCCAGTCTTCCAAAGTGCCCCGAAGCCTGGCTGGCCAGGATCTCCTCATAGTCGTCGTTTTCCAAATCCGAATTCGTCATGCTGAGGTCGGACACTCCCGCCTCACTCTTGCGGGCGGCATTTTCAAAATCGTTGTCCATGGAAAATCGCTCGTCATCTATTTGCTGCAAATTTGATTTCGACAGGTCTTTAGGTAGAGTGAGCGCGTCACTTGTATCGCGTATCGCGTGCGATTCATTATTGTTTAAAATGTCGGAATTTTGCGCGTTTTCTGTTGAATCGTATCTTTTGTTGGCATATTCAACATTTTTTTCGTTCCACTTGATAACGTCTTCGTTTCTGTTCTTTTCGCGACTGCAAGAGGCGGTCTTCGCGAGCAGATTGTCGATCGAAAACGATATCTTCGGCGCAGTTTTGAAGTTGGAAAATTGCGAATCGTTGTCGACGACCAGGCGTCCAAAGCCTTCGCTTTTATCACAATCGTCGAAATTTTTGTCACAGTGATCCATTTTTTTTATGATATTTTATTTTGTATGTCCAAATTGTCGACGCTGCGAGCACAAACACATTTGTTGACACTGACGGAATTGTTTGTTTTTCCGAGTTGCGACGCCGAGCGACAGACCTCGTCCGACCGCCATGGAGGACCGTTTGCCCCAAAGACAAAATGCGTTAAACACTCAATAATTTTTGGCTAATTTGAACGTTTAGGGTCTCTCGCGCACGTGAGACGGCGTCTTCATCCAGCCGCGCGTCTGTCGGGAACGTCCTATGAGCCTGAACGGCGCCAGGCGAGTTTTACCGAAGCTCCAAACGTCACTTTTGACAGATCGTTCCATTTCGCGTGTTTGAATTTTCCGTCGGCGCCGTTGGTTTTCGAGCGCGTTCTAAATTTAAATCACCGTGTCTGTGGGCGGACTCGCGGCCGACAATTAGTGTGACAGAGTCGCGTAAGTGCCGGGTGAATGTAGACCTTGCGCTCTGGTGGCGTAGGAGCCGGTTTTGTTTGGCGGGACGCGATTCGGTTTAATTGCCGCTCGGCCAATGGGGAGCGGGGGGGCGTGTCCCGCGGGATGTTCGGGATGACAGTAATTTAGCGGCGGCGGAGATATTTGTCGAAACGGATTGGTGAAATACATTCTAATTAAACGCTGAAATAAAAGAAGCGCTCGGGAATGAGCGATTTATCGGCGCTACATTCCTCCTTCTATAAATATCGCCGGCTGGACCTAAAACGATTTTTTTTGTGTGACTTTAAAAAAAATGTCTACTACTGCGCTATCTCATCTCATTTCTAGGACGAACGTTAAGATGCGTGTAGGCTGCTTTCCGTTGATGAGTTGATTTAATAATTTGTTTGCGAAATGAGATCTACTACAATTGTAGTTTAGTTACTTAAATAATGTATTACTTGTTTTTAAATAATATAGAAATGCGCGTACGGAATGTCAATAGGTAATACTTTCCTATACAAAATATATCCTATAGGTACCTATATAAAAGCTTTGTCTCTACGAAACATCTATAATATGTCTTGATTAATTGCATTTTTGGTGTAACAGGCAATGGAGTCAATTTAATGTAGAAAAAACATCACAAAACACCTAGGCTCGAGAAGATCGCATAGATGTATTGCGACCTCCCCTCTATTGACCGCGAGTCGCCCAGAGGGCCTAGCAGCAAGCAATCGGCGATAGACATGCAAGCTGGTCAAAATTATTACATGCTTTTATTTAACTTTCTTTGTCCGTTTGTTGTTTGTTTGTTTGTTGTGGTGGAATCTTTCAGACTAGCCAGAGCTCTGAAACTTTAAACATTTACGTAAAGCGGGTGACTACATTTTATTAAATCATTTTCCACACGATTGTATCATTAATTCGATAAAAATGAATTATTTTCCATTATTATTGACCATGCCCACGTTGCTTCAAGTTCATCAATATTATTGTGAAAAAATGATCCGATTTCAAATTTATTCACTCTAGTCGGCAGATCAAACAAAATGTCAAATTCTCCGTCCACTCAGAATCTTCTGGGGTATTACGCCATGTTTATACGATCTTTCTGGCTGACTTTTCGGACCTAATTGCAGGGTCCATCATCAGGACTGATGTGTTGTTATTGTGGCTAAGTGTTGGCTTGCAATACCGTGTCGAAAGCAGGATGAGAACGTTGTTAGTGTTGTGTTAAGCATTGGCTAGCAGTACCGTGTCGGAGTCTTGTGTTGTCTTGTGTTGTGTGTACGTTTCATCCTATTGTCTGATCACTATCTCTGCGGAAACTGCGACGAGATTGACTTTGAAGCGCTGGATACCATGTTTTTAATTTGAGACCATCATCTCTATTAATGTTTATCGGGTGCTTGCAGATTTCGTGTGTTTCCTTGACAAGACGCGCATGGTGACTCTTACGCCGCCCGCACGCTGGATACGTTTTACGAATACGCAAGTACATTCCTGACCTTCGAAGTAGTATTGAACATCGCACACTGTACACGTTTTAGTAGTGCGTGTACGCACGTATAGATGCAACGTCCGACACGATCCGGATTTGTTGGATATTGAAAATTTTGTCAATTTGACACGTGACCACAAATGTTTGTGGGACCAAAGTGATTCAACTGCGTGACCATCAGCGCAGATCATGGCGGAGAATCTCTAAAGAACTAAACACCTGTAAGTTAAATATTTTGGTTTAATGAAGGTGAGGTATAATTATGTACTTCGAACAAAAAAACTTTTAAATATTTCTCCGATGTTATGAGCTCTCGTTGCACTTCGATTCTCCCCAGCATTTGGGAATCTATTAGATAGATAGTCATGAAATTTGTCATTATTTAAGTCTGCCGTAATAGAGTTTTACAGAAGATACAGATTATTCATGGTATCAGAAGATACAGTTGGCACAAACGTCATTGGAGAAATGCGCAAAGTAACTGAACGTGACAACGCAAGGGGCAATCAATGTGCGCGCTCCATACGTACGAAAATAATCGTACGAATATTTTCGTACGTATGGAAATATTCGTACATACGAAAATTTCCGTACGCAAAATGATGGCCGGTATCCGGAAAATGCTGAGCCAGTGTGATGTTTAAAAATCGATTGTGAATGTACGCAAAGAAAGCGAATAAAAGCATGTCTTATTTTTTTTTTAATTTACGTGTTTAATATGTTCTGCCGGCCCAATTCTCCGCTCTGATCCGATCCTGTCCAGGCCATGAATCATCCGGCTTATTTGCCAGGACAGACCGCCCGTCCAACTCATAATGAATTGCTCGAAATTAAGTGACAATTTGGTATTTTTCCTTTTCTTCACGATTCGGAGACAAATACGGGGTGAGCGCCCTGACATCGGACACAATGCCTTACAATATTTTATTTTACATTATACACATTCGCTTTAATGCATATACCCTTAGAATGTATAAGTAATAAATATAGAACAAAGCGGAAAATAAAGATTCCTACTTTAAGAACCACTATGGCACAACATCACTACACTTAATTGGGAGTTAAATGGTACAATACATTGTTGTCTCAAAAGTTTAAGAAGGAAGTCAGATCCTTGAATTTGGACAGCGATGTATTGTAATATTGCCTACATCAGTGGTGTGCAGTAGATCAATAATCCACAAAAACGAAGTAGCTTTGATTCCCACAAAAATAACTGCACTATTTAAAAGCATTTTTTTACGTAAATAAGGATTTTCTAAATAAATAAATATATTACATATAATACGGCAAAATTTTTCAATATATTTCGAAGACGATTTATACCCACATATATACAGGGTTATTTGGAAAACATTAATAACCTCTTATGACTATATTCGTGTTAATGTTCAAGCAGCCATGACCTAACATTTTTTTTCAATATTTCTGATTTATTTTTTACAAAAGGTTGAACTATCCAATAAATCGATTACGAAAAATTTAACTGTAATTTCGGATATTTTATACGCACCGTATGTATTACCGAGAAGTTAATCTCGACGTTTCGTTGGATACTTATCCAACGTCATCAGGAGTTAAATATGTCTAACGACCGTAATAACAACCTTAACTCTTTAATACGAAAAAAAATATTAGTTTCAAAACAAGTTAAATAAATTTTTCATATTCAATTTAAGTTACTGTAAAGATCGTCCGTTTTATAATGAAATACAAGACGTGACGAGAATTTACAGATTTTTCGGTTCTACGGCTGGATAATAAATTAATAAGCCTGTGTCCTTCGTGGGAATTTTCACCGCTTCTCTGTTTAGTCAGTTTTCAGGTCGAATTCCGAAACCGAGCGCCAAATCGTCGAAGCCGAATCCGTTTGGCTTATTTCGAAGCCAGAAAGACTACAAATAAAAACAAAATGGTTCCGCCGAAATTAACGTCTCGGGGAATCAGTCCGATGAATGGCTTAAGTTTTGTGTCGTAAAAAGTCAAAAGTGAAGAGTATGACCGATAATTACTCAGCGGAGTGTCTTCGGACAAGCAATACAAAATGTCAGCGTCAGGGTTGTCACAAGACACTTCTATGAATATTTTTGTATACCGGTTCCAACCGGTTAAATTAAATTTTCAGAAATATTTGTATTGTTTTAACATAAAATTTTTACCATATGTGGAAGTTGCATTAGTACATTTAAATATTTTACACACGTAATATTGTTTTTCTATCAAGTGAATTATGCTGCATAATTATGGTGTAAATTGATTGAAAATTTCGTTTAAAGAATCCATGTTTGCCAGAAACCGAGGTTGTCATTTAAGGGAGAATAACCTAGACATTTCGAAAAAATCGATTTTTAAATTTTTACATTTTCTCGAAGCTTTGGGTCTTAAGAATGTCTGGTGAAAATTTCAAAGTTATAACTGATAATAGTGGCATCCTTTTGTTGACTACGCGCGGCGCCACATGGCGCCGCGCTACACGCAGGTAGCTACCAGTAGGGCTCTTTCATAATAGAAACGTAAGACCTGTTTCTATTATGTTTGGGAAGAATGCTCTATGACATGGGAATTCTAAGCAATGCGGAGGACTTATATTTTGGACCTGGAAACGATAATTATTGGACCTTAAATTGAAAGATTTTGCGATTTATTCATTGCTCAATTTTCAAACGTGTTTTACTCGAAACCATGTTTTTAAAAATCGGTAACCAAAATATCTCGGCAACCACTGAACCGATCAACTTGAAATTTCTGGTGCTTATTTTATACATCATCGTCTAGTCTTTGTCGTAAATTTTCCTAAAAAACGCTATTTAAAATTTTGAATTTATTGTCATTTTGCCTGCCTCGCCCTCCATTTTGTTAAAAATCTATATTTTCAAAAACCCCTACGTCAAAGACTAAATTATTGTGTCAGTTTTGATAATCTTTTTGTCTTTTTTTAATTCTGATGATCACGGATGAAATGGGAGTGGTCACCTCGGAGGACCTCTTTTTTCGGCAGTCGACAGAACCCCAAATTTTTCGACAATGTTGAATATTTTTTTATAAAAAGAATTTGACATATTCTTAAAAGTATGTACTTTTATGTAGATATGATACTAATATCATAATTCATATAAGTTTTCTTTAAAAAATTCACAAAAATTGCCTTTTTTCGCGCTTCGTAGGTAAGTGTTCTCCCTTAAACGACATCGTGTTTCACGTTTAATGGTAAAGTATCTAGCTACAAATAAATAATCTCACGTGTCATGGCTAGGGAGGAATGAGTGAAAACACTGGAAATTAATTAGCAATTTATGAATTATTGATTAATTAACTATTCAATGTATAAAGTCACTTAACACGAATTAAACTTAGCTAGTCTTTAATCTAACCTAATTTGCAATATTTCACTTCGTCTGTGAACACTTTATTATCGCTGGGTAACACGTATTTATCGCTCGTAGAATATTCAATTCTCGCACATAGAAGTCGCTCTGGTTTATTTCGCCATCTAGGTACTCGATTATTTCGCTTCTTTTTATAGCGATCGATCGATAAAGTGGATTTCTACGAACCACCGTATACAATCCTTTATTTTTTTATATTAAATATAAATATAATATTTATATTAAAACCAATTTTTTATAAAGAATGTAACAGAACTGGTCCATATTACTCTAGGCAGAGTAATATGCGTATTAAGTGTCCAAAATGTTATAACATCAATGTCCTTGTTCGCTCCAAAATATTTATCAAATGATTTGGCAATGCGGTATATAATTAAAATGTCTTCAAAATTGAAATTATTTTTATATTTGTTTATTAATTTAATAAAATTGTGTGTTTTTTATTATTTTATGCGAGTAAGAACTCGACAATTTATAGTTTAAATATTGAAAATTTTGAATTAAGAAATGTTTGGAACACACATAATATTTGTAATTTTATATTTTGTTTGGCAAAAATAAATCTGGAGAAGTGATAAAAGGGAAGATTTCAGAAAAGCGGGAGCATTTTGTAATATTTTTCAAAGCAGTAATACCTACTTACGTAGTTTCGTGTCTTGTTTTTTTTTTAAATACTTTTATTCCTTTTTGGTCACTATTTTCGAAGTCACCTTCAAGGTCACCTTTTTGTCGCTTAACTTATAAATTTCATTTCGTGTTTTAATCTTTATTTCGAACGATAAAACAATCAGAAGATTAAAATCATCGTCGAACAGATGGAGTATAAAATCTCGTTTTCGTATTTCCGATTGGCAAGTTATAAATTTGTGGGGGAAAAAAAGGTTCCATTGATTTGAGAGCCTCTAACTAAAACAAGGTTTCCATTAAATCAAGGCTGGGATAGAAAGGATGTCTAGACATCTAGACATCTTCCCTAGGGAAGAAATGTGGCATATTTTTTCCGTTGGAAATATGTATGCAAAATTTGGGTCCAATAGATCAAGGGGTTTAGATTTGTACAGAAAATATATCTGGGGGAAGGGATGGGTTAGAAGGGAAAGGGGAAATGTCGCCTGTATTACCCGACAGGCTCTAAAGAATAAGTATACAAAATTTGAGTCAGACGGTACAGATTTGCATGCAAAATATATCAGGGGAGGAGAAGGGGTAAAGGCAAGGGGGAAATGTCACCTATGTTACCCGCCGGGTCCTAAGGAATAAGTTTACAAATTTAGAGTTCGATCGGTGGAACGGTACAGATTTGCATTGGAAATATAGGGGGAGGGGAAAAATATGTTACGTATGTTACCCGCTGGGTCCCATAGCATAATTTTGCAAAATTTGAGTTGAATCAGACAAACGGTGTAGATTTGTATAGAGAACAGACAGACAGACATTGAGTTTTATAGGTATTGATTTTTAATTTATTTTTTTTAATAGAGATGCGAACACGGAATACGTGTCACATCAATATTCTTACTATTTTCAAACTAAGCTAAACGCTTGTGCTATTAAAATAGGACTAACTTGCTAGTCTGGAATGAGATTCGAACCCGCGACCTTTGGATCACGAGGCGAGAACCTAACCAGAAGACCAACAAGCTACTAATTATTAATTAATTAAATATCGTTATTTTAATATGTATACTTTCATAATACATTACATATGCCTTAAAGATTTAGTTTATAATGTACATATTATTAAATAAATAAATTGAACATTAGAATAGAAAAAAATATCATGTTACTAAAATAACTCATCTCCTTGTTGTTGGTACACCTTTTATAAATAGATATTTTACTTCGAGAAGTGCAAACACAACGTCATTCCGGTTCCACCGGGTGGCAGCCCTGCACAGACTTGTGAGGGATTCTGCCGGGCCTGTCTCCTCGGGCCAGAGCTGTGAAATCTCTGGGTAATTAGGGCCCGCTGCGCCACGCCCACTTCCTCTTCCAGGCCTGATGCAGCTGGCCTCGCGGTCTCAGGACTCGGAGATAAAACAGTGAATCTCCGCGATGCGCGAAAATTACCGAATGAGTTGGTAAAATCTAGTTTTGATTCAAGCATGCAGAGTTGTTCTTTAGAACAAAAACATTTTCAAAGATTTCACCTATTCCAAGCACCAAAAATATTCAATACTGTAGCCATAGTCTCGCGTATTTTTCTTCAAAAGTGAAACTATGGCTGCATGAAAAGGGAAGGAAGCATGCCCAAAATCTATCAAAAGCCATGATATAAACTAAATTTGAAATATACTAATCCTACAAGAACATTTACTTTCATCTATTTAAATATTTTTAATTGTTTTATTTTATTTTATTTTTATTAAATGTCCTATTCCGATCATTTTTTTTCCTTTGTCTATAATAGAATAAATTAACACCATTATTAAATTATAAACATTTAATAATTACTATTACTCAATTTTAATTGGCAATAAGATTGATTCACAAATGTTATATAAATACTAAATATTCTTGAACATTATACTACTGGAAAAGCACTGTCTGCTATAATACAGTAAACTACTAGTGTAGCAGGCAGGGCGTCAAATCAATTTAGTGTTTACTTGCTGCCAAGACTCTCAGCAACAATGAAAAAAGCTTAATTTAATTTCGTAAACACTGTAAAATTGTAAACATTTATAACATTGAATAAACATTGAATTGAATTAGATACATATCTAGCAAGGAAAAATTAGGCGAGTCAGAAAATAAAGTCAAATGCGAGTATTTTTTAATTTTTCGAACAAGGACAAATGACATGATTAGTTGTTTGAAAAATTTGGCGAGAAACAACGAAATTAGTCAACTTGTTTCAACGTTATGTAAAAAATTAAACGACTGGTGCAAAAATTAGATAAAAATAACAAATTTTTAGAGATACTAGCTGTTACCCGTCAAAAATGACGGTACCTTTACATGTCGGTTCCTAAGGAATAAGTATTTATTTATTTTGTAAAAAAGAATTTTGGGAAATAACTTTTTGTTAAAAACAATTTTCGAAAGAAAAATTTTTAGAGGAAAAAAACAGACGGACGGACAGACAAACGAAATTATTGTAATCGGGATTTCGTAAATAAACGAAATTCCCAAATTTTGTTTTGGGTCTCCTGATGTATGGAAGCGAAGCCTGGAGCTGGCAGAAGAGAAACGAAAGTAGATTGAATACAGTGGAGATGAGATCCCAGACGTATATGTGGTAAATCAATTTATGATAGAGTTAAGAATGCAGATATCAGGAATGAATGTAAAGCTGATCTTAGTGTAATTAATAGAATAAAAAAAGGGTCGCTCAGATGGTTTGGGCATGTTGAGCGAAAGAATGAGGAAAGAATGGTAAGAAAGATATATAATGCATGTGTTAATGGCGCCAGAAAGAGAGGGCGACCGCGGAAGACGTGGCATGACCAGATCAACCAGATACTGGAAGATGGTCCCGTTAGAAGCCTCAACAACCGGCGAGCTTGCATGCACATTTGTGAATGTGGATGAGGCGAGAGTTGTATGTCAGGACAGAGAGTGTGGCGCTCTATCCTCTCTGCCTATTCCCACGGAGAAACGGCGTGATGGTAAGTAGCTAAGTAAAAAATCGGAATATTTTTAGTCATTCGCCCACAAATAACATTGTACAAATATCTATAATTTTAACCATATTTTTTCAATGCAGCAAAAACAGTGCGTTTCTGCCGCCAGGCTACGTACCTACGCCCCCATAGCGGAGCGGGCATGCTATCATCATCATCATCTTCATTTAACACTTTCATGTTTTCCTCTCTATATTTTTATTTTATAAATGAAGACCCCATGGCAAGAAGTTGTTAACTAACATTCAAGTCATTTTGAGATAATTAGACATTTGCATTTCGCCTTTGAAAAATATGTTTTATTGCTAATTCAAGAATCATTTTTATTGATTTATGTCACTAAAATATCAAAAAGTATTTACAAAGTAAAAAAAATGCTTTTATGCACAAAAATATATACTAATTTTCCCTAAAAAAACGTAGTTAACAACCCTTTTTTCGCCTCTGGAACTCATTTTTAATAGAATAACACATTTTTAAAATTGGTAAAACACGAACATCAAACAACCCTTCAAATGCTCTCCGTTTTTACCAGCCATTATCCAAAATTACAAAATACCTGGCATGTTATTTAACAATACAAAACATGGTATGTACCATTTAAAATTATTGAAAAATAATATATAAATACATATTATAATAGTCTTCAAATAAAAACAAATATATGACAGTACTGCCAGAGTAAAATTTATATTAACCATAAATATTCCAATCAAATTAAAAGGCGTGTTAATTTCAGAATGATGGCATGAACACGTTATTATTGAAGATAACATATTCTTGGTATTAGTAACTGATTTGATTTTTATGAAAAAATGTAGTTAACATGTTAATCCCTATGATTTGAACACGTTGTAATTATTTTTAAGTTCTGAACTTATTTTCATAGGAAAGAGCGTACATTATTTAGTTTAGAGGGCTTATTAACTCAATTTTGACAAAAATGTTAGTTAACAACTTTTTGCCATGGGGTCTTCAAATGTTTCACATCTATTCTTCTTCTTCTTCGTTATTTAACCAACAGCGAGTCTGCCGGCAGGCTAAATTTGCACGGATCGTCGTGCAACGGGTACGCTAAAATAATATTTTTATTTTTAATTAAAATTTTTTGCCAAGCTTAAATTATTATTGGAGTGAATTATTTTTTACTCCCTTTATATTAACTCGTGGCGTCTGCTTACATGCTTGCCGGCTTGCCGTCGAAAAAACTTTGGATCGATTTTTAACCCTTTTCCCGTGATCCAATCGAGCTGAAACTTGGCAAGTAGACTCGTGGCGACAATCAAGAAGATCTATCAAATTTTCGTTAAAAATTTTTTTAAATTATAATATAATTTCGGATTTTTAGAAATTTTATTGTTTTTTTCAAATTGGAATCATTAGAAAAGTTTGATTACGGCGGCCCGATAACGTCGCAGAATATTTTCTAAATTTGAATCACTCCGTCAGTGTACATAATAGGTACTTCATTACCAATGTCGAAAGTCTAAATTGACTGACAAATATTTTTAGAATTTAATCTTCAAAGCATGAAGTGTCTTATCAAAGCTCAAAACATCTGACATTTTAGAAATATATTAAATTCCTGTAAGTTTAGTGTTATGTTATATGTTTTAATTCGTCTTTAATTGTTGTTATATTTTACAAAGAAAGGGAGTATAATAAAAACTTGGTTTTTATGGGTTACTTTTTTAATATTACATATAAATTACTGTAATGATAGTCCTATGTTTTACTGAAAATAAGCAATACCCTTCCGCGTTGTAATCGTTATTTGTTTTATTTCGATAAATTAATTAATATCTACCCTTCGGCTTGCGAGTCCCTGCGGGGAGGTACCGCTGATGTATTAGTAGCGCTACACATGTCCGCTTGTACGGCGGCCCGACTGGAGTACCTACCCGGGATATATCTGGAGCCGCGGCGCGCCTCTAATGACACCATCGCGACTTCAGATGATTCTCCTCAAAAAAATTCGTGCGCGGCAGAAGCTATACTTCTTCATAAAATAAGGCAATCCGCCCTTAAAGAGCGATTGGTGCCGTTTTGAAAGTTATGAGGTACCAAAAAGCAGAATTGCCAAGACGAATAGGAATGGGCTGGGCTGCTTTTGGCAAACATAAACATATCTTCGAGAACAAAGAGATCCCAATTAGCCTAAAAAGAAAAGCCTTTGAATCGTGCATACTGCCAGTGATGACGTATGGAGTAGAGACTATGGCCCTTATAAAGGAAGGTGTAGAAAAGCTCAAATGTACACAACAATCCGTGGAGAGATCCATGCTTGACGTTGTAAATGATGAAGTTAGGCGCAGAACTAGAGTACAGTTGCCGGCAAACTTCTTGGACATTTTTCGGCGTGGTGGGGGTATGCGCAGAAGACAAATTTTGGGTCTCGTTGGTGGAATGGTACATGCGCAAACTCTCCCCCACTTCGCCGAAAAATGTTCAACATGTTTGCCGGCATCTGTAGTGGATATCATGGATCGTGTAGCGAAGCTAAAATGGCAATGTTCAAGACACGTTGCAAGACAGGATACTATAAGATGGCCTCCCAGAGTTCTGAAATGGAGACCTTGGGACGCTGTGGGGGAAAGAAATGGCTACAATTAGCCAACAACAGGGAAGAATGGCAAAATAAGGAAGAGGCCTATATCCAGCAATGGAAAGACGAGGGCTGATGAAGAAGAAGAAGAAGAAATGAGGTACTGCTAAGAAAGGGAAATTAATCATATATTTATGTCAATTACTAACAAGAATTTTGATATTATCGTTATCAGATTAGGCAATATCAGTAATAATTATTAAATATTAAAAAAAAAGGTTTTTGGGGTTACGAACGGTTCTAGAACGGGAGTGTTAAGGGGGAATACCTACCTAGACATTTCGAAAAAAACGATTTTAAAATGTTTGCATTTCAATTTTCATTTTCCAATCATCATTTTCTTAAAGCTTGAAGTCTTTGGAATGTCTGGTGAAAATTTCAAGCAAAAATTAAAAAATAAGAAAGTTATAGCTGATAATATTGGCATCTCTTTGTTGACTACGCACCGCGCCGCACGGCGCCGCGATACACGCAGGTAGCTGCCAGTTGCGCTCTTTCTTCAAACGTAAGACCTGTTTCTATTATGTTTATGAAGAGTGCTCGATGATATGGAAATTCTAAGCAAAGTGGAGGACTTATATTATGTACCTAGAATCGATGATTTTATGTGAGTTGAAAGATTTCGCTATTTATTCATTGCTCAATTTTCAAATGCGTCTTACTCGAAACCATGTTTTGAAAATCGACGACCAAAGTATCTCGGTAACTACTGAACCGATCAACTTGAAATTTCTAATGGTTATTCTATACATAATTATCTAGTCTTTGTCGAGGGATTTTTTTAAGTAACTTTTTAATTTTAATAATTTTTTCCTAAAAACGCTATTTTAAATTCAAACGCCCGCCATTTTGTCAAAAATCTATATTTTCAAAAACACCTAACTCAAAGACTAAATTATAGTATATCTATATATAATCTTTTCGTTTTTTTTATTCTGATGATTACAGATGAAATGGGAGTGGCCACCGCGGAGACCTTTTTTCGGCAGTCAACAGAACCCAAGAATTTTCCGCCAATGTTGAATATTTTTCTATAAAAAAAATTTAACATATTCTCAAGAGCCATGTACTTGCATGTAGAAATTATACCAATACCACAATTCATATAGGTTTTCATTTAAAAAATCACAAAAATTGCCTTTTTTTCGCGCTTCGTAGGTAGGTTTTATCCCTTAATAAAGTATTAAAAAGTTACGGTTGTTATTACGGTCGTTAGACATATTTAACTGTAATTTCGGATATTTTATACGCACCGTATGTATTACCGAGAAGCGAATCTCGAAGTTTCGTTGTATTCTTATCCAAAGGGAATTTCTGTCACTTCATCAGATTTGACAAGGCAAAAATCTTATCAACAGAACCGTACCTTATACCCAGATTAGTGAGGGAGTCCATTGAAATATACAAACACCCCAATTTCAATAGAGATGACAGTTACAAACTATCAAGTATTTGGCGCCCTGTTCTAACGACACTGATTCAACCCTTGAGAGAAGTAGCAGTAAAATCCGCCGACGTAACTAGTACATATTGCACACTGGCGACATCTATTGTAGAAGAACACTCCACAACAAAGTGCCTACAATTTACGCCCTAGAAAGCAGCACCTTTAATCAGTCCGCGGGTAAAGGCCGTCCTCCTAATGACGTTGGATAATTATCCAACGAAACGTCGAGATTCGCTTCTCGGTAACACATACGGTGCGTATAAAATATCCTTAATAAAGTAATTGATAATAGCGACTCGCGTGATAGATGGTACAGACACGTGAATGTTCCCTATTGGCCGTGTGACGCTCCGAGGTCTGTGCACACTGAAGCAATTAAGGGTAGTTATTTCGTGGTCTTCCCTTAATTGTTCAACTTAACACCGCGCTCGTTAGGGACCGCTTCGGTTCCCGTAAATCAAATCGTCCCGACGGGAATGTATGGCGCTTCGTTAGCTGGAAACGGGATCGTATGAGCCAACAGGCGCTCCACTGCGATGATAAAGTCGCAACTTGGAAACTATAAAAAATAATACTTTTTTATTTAATATAAATACAGGGTGTAACAAAGCTAGTCCACAATACTTTAAAAATGGATTCTTGGCTTGATTATGAGTCGAAAATGTTCAAACAACCATGACCTAATATCAATATTTAAGGAGATATGCGACATCAAATTTTTAATTGAATTTTTATCACTATCTATCTAGACTATCATTACAGTAACTTATATCGAATGTGAAAAATTCATTTCCTTTGTTGCAAGTCAAATAAAATGATAAGAACCTTCCAATTCCAATTGAAAAACATTCCATTTGGAGTTTTTTATTATTTTATTTAACTTTTATTGAAACGAATAAATTTTTCGTTATCGAGATAAATTACTGTAATGGTACTTCAACGTTTTGTAGAAAAATAAGCCAAAAATATTGAAAAAAATGCAATCTTTTGATATTGCATGACTCCATAACTATAGATATTAGGTCATTGTTGCATAATCAATGCAGAAATCTATGTACTTGTAAAGTATTGTGGACTAGCTCTGTTGCACGCTGTATAATATTTTCGTTATCTGTCTGTTTTTCCTTAACTCTCTGGAATTACGCTGAGATTATAACTTTAGATAATTAGAGTGTGACACGCAATCAGCTCGCAACAGGCAACACTCAAGGGTCGCCCACCAAATTACATGTTCTTCACGTTATTATATAATATTATTATTTTATTATATTTAGTTTTTGGTTTAATCGAAGAAAGTCAATTTAAAACTACAAATGGTTTTCTATTCATGAATTTTCAGCTTCAAAATACTGCAATTATTATGTCCCGTGATTTTTCACGGGTAAACGGTTAGTATATTATATACGATAACCCATTTTTTATAGTTTATTAAAAATATAATTATTACAATTTTATCGCTGTACCTCTTCAAAAAGGGACTCTTGTGGAGAGGAACCTAATTTTTTTATATATAGATATATTTAAAAAAATATTTAATGTTTAATTGTGTTTTTTGCAATGTTCATTTGATTTAATTTTTAGGTATTAATTTGAGAAAACTAATAAAGTTTGTATAAACCACACCGATTGTTTTTAAACGTCTACCGGTTTCGATACTGTAGTGCATTTTCGTCAGGACGGACGCACAATAACCTCCATAAATTGAATTTGTAAGAGTCAAATGGCTTTGTTTGTGGTGGGGGAAAGGGGTGGAGTTTGACAGTGATACATTGAAATAGGGAATATATTAAATAATGGATTATTCGTTAAATTGATTAGAATTGTTATTGATTTTTGTATTATCTAGCCTAAGGGATACTGGTTTGCGAAGTCTGAGAAATTAATATTATTAAGACATCTTAGGTGTTCTTTTATTCTAATATTAAAACAATTTGCTGTTTTACCTATATAAAATTCTGAGCAGTCGTCACAATTAAATTTATTGCAATCATTTTTAGTTAATTAATTAATTTTTGTAGGGGAGTTGCTGAATTTTTTTTCCTAAATATATATAATTTTGCCGATATTGTTTGTGTG
The DNA here is from genome assembly GCA_016648135.1 of Agrypnia vestita. Taxonomy (NCBI): domain Eukaryota; kingdom Metazoa; phylum Arthropoda; class Insecta; order Trichoptera; family Phryganeidae; genus Agrypnia; species Agrypnia vestita. Next base: position 53,788 of record JADDOH010008875.1, read on the forward strand.
TTGCATTTTGGTATTTTGAAATCTTAATGATGTGCTTGTTTCAAGTATTGCATAAATATTTGGATAATATAGATTTTTTGTAATATTTTCTGGACCGGGAAATTTTGTGAAGAGTGTTTGTGTTGAGAAAGTTGATTTTTTTTAAATATAACTTTAATAATCGTTCTCTTGTGTGTAACTTTAAACGGGTTCATTACATTGTCATAAGCTCCTCCCCATCCAATAATACCTTACTGGAATAGTAAGTTAACAATAGTGAAATACACAAATAAAGACTGACCCGTAGTGATAGCATCGCTGTTTATATATATTATTATATCCTCGATTTACAGAATCTTCTCGTATATTGCCGTCTATTCTATCGGCTTCTATGTGTTCCCATTTTATTCTAAAGCGCCCAGAGTGTTGGGAAATCTTCGATTATGAGAAGTTCTTGTTTTTTGATGTGTAACATCTTTCCTCTCGCTTTCCTGCAATCTGTGGCAGTGATTTCGTGAAAAGGGACGGAAATGCGTAACAGAAAATAAGACGCGCGCAAATTCATTTAAGGAGGGGGTAAGGTTTTTAACTTTTTTTTTTGCATTTTATTTTTAATTTTTTTAATGAATGTATAATATCGCATGAATATTGTGTCAAAATTTCAAGTCAATCAAAGCAAAATTGACGAAATTATGAACATTTGAGCGATACTCAGACTGATTTTCTATACCTGCTCGGGCAGCTGAGAGACGCGCTCACCTGAGGACTACCGGACCTGCTATTTGTATTGGAAGAGTTTTGCGTAGACAAGGACAAAAAGATGCTGATGATGAAAGCTCTTTGCTGTGTGAACATGGCATCGACGATTATGTGCAAGTATAAAATAAGTGTCGAGTTTTATTTTGAATTTTACAGTGTGCAAAACTTTAAAGCGCTTTCCCCACATCTCACGTTTTCAAAGTCGGTGTCCATCATAACTTCAAAACTACTGCACCGATCCTTTTGAAATTTTGAACACTATTTTTGTACATAATTTACGAGGTAACGCTGTCGAGTTTTTTTCAAATTTGTTATTAATTTATATTTTTTAATAACAAATTAGTCGATATTTTTCGCAAAAAATCGCGTTTTTCCCTTCAAAGTGTTCCAAAAAATTGAAAAATTGAAATTTCAAAAAACCCTCCCAGCGTTACCTGAGAAAACCTATTATCTAACGAATGAAGTTTGATTTTTTGATTTCAGATGATCTAGCACCAAGTTGTGATGGACACCGCAATTCTACTTTTTTCCGAGACACGTCCGAATAATTGCTGCCATTGCCGTATTTTTTAATATTTCGTCTTGAAAATTTTACACAATATTCTTCAAATGCCATACTTTAATGTACCATTGATTGGTTTAAATAAAGAGATTTTAACTGTGTCGTCACAAATAATTCACAAAAACATGCCTTTTTTTGTACGAATTAACCTAACCCCCCCTTAACCAAAGAGCACGCAAATCAATGTCCAGCAAGTGCCATCACAGTGAAGACGCACACTACCAGCCAATGCTTCTGATTTTATATATATGGTGCGAGGCTGGTGTCAAGCGTGTGGATGTTGATATATTTTAGCTTTTATTTCGAAACTATCCAATAAATACTTAATTTTTTTTAGATTAATGTAAACAATAACTACCCTTAATGATTTACATTCTCCAATTTTATGTAATTTTAGTGATTATTTTTTAATATTTTATATACAATATATATGGCAGCATACTACCGCCATCTTTGAAAATTAATAAAAACATTTAATTGACCACACATATTTCTAAACAAGATGCGTAAGTAGATATACGGTACCTACCTAGTGCGGCAAAATTCAATAATAAATAAGTGCACATACATTTTCATTACTTGTATTTACTAATTAATAAATATATAGGTATAATGAGGTTTCCCAAATATTTTAGTTATTCTTTTTAAATAAAAGATTTTTCGCGTTGCTCTGAAAAGAGAAACAACATTTAAAGCTATTATTTTATATAAGAAACTTTATCAATTATTAAATATGTATTATTAACCGGTATATTATAATTTTCTCAATAGGTCGTGTCAGTTGTTTGTGAAAGAATTTTCACACAAATTAAAACGTTCCATTTGAACAATTCAAATTAAATGAAGATCAATAGGTACCTACCGATCTTCATTTACATAGGTATTAGCTTTTTTAAATTTTGATGTTAATTTCTGTCGCTGCTCAATTGCTATGTTTAATTGTGAGATGTCAAATGTTACAAATTATATGCGACTACTGTAAGGCTCGCTCGTTTTTTTTTAATGTCGCGACAGTATATTTATTTAAGTATTCACTATTTTAAGAATAATAAATAAATAATTTAAATAGGTTCATGGAATTTAAGTTGTGTCAGTGGCTTCCTGATGCAGCGTATTGGAAGAGGAGCGCGATACATCAAGTCCCGATTGCGGCACGATTTTTTTAACACCTTTAAATATGACTAAATATAACATATTTCCTGCCGTACGACACTCTGAAACAGAACCACAAAAAATACAAGTCGTATCTTATTACAACACTAATATAATTTTTAAAATTTTACAAAAAAAAGGTTTAACAATTTAGAATTAATAAAAAAATCAATAGATAATCGGCCGTATTCTGAAATAAGCAATGTTGGTATTTCTGTATCTCGACAGTTATTGTATAACATTGTAATGGCGCCAGTTTTGAAGTTTTAAGATTATCAGGTTTGAAATTAATGAATTTAACCAATTAGAAAGCTCATCTATATTAATATATAAAAAGGTAAAGTGTGTAAGTTTGGAGGTAGGAGGTAATCTCCGAAACTGCTCATTCCATTTCAAAAATTCTTTCACCAATATTTAGAATGGACTTTCAGGGTGGATATAGGCTACATATTATCCCGTTAAGAGTAAGAGATATTTAAATACTTTCTTTAGAGAAGTTGTGGAACTCAAAAAGTCAAAAAGGGATGACATATATGTATATGTTTAGGTTAATACATAAATTGATTAAATATGACTAAAGGTTACTAAAAATCTACGCGCGCGAAAGAAAGAAAATATAATTATAAAATGTGAGATTTTCCTCGTCGCGTCTCTTTTCGTGTACTCGGGTCTAGGGAATGCAATCCCGAGTCGGGATTGTCCTTTCGGGATCTCGAATACTTTGGGTTTTTTTCGTTTATAGAGCTGAATAGCATTTTTATATCATCAATTTTAATAAAATGTTCATTATTAATCATTGCATTAAAATTTTTGCACGCGTTTTTCCAAGCATCACTCACTCAATGTAGTAGAGTAAAAACTACTAACTAGTAGTAGTTTTTATTACTATGTTAGGTTAGGTTAGGTTAGAATAAAATACAGCAAATATAATTCAAAGCTATTTTCATTATTTGAATGTGACATGAACATAAGTTTTAAGTACTTACTAAAAGCTCTATAGACATATACAATTAAACATATAAAACATTAAAAATGCTGATCAATCCCGATAATCTCGTCCGATTTTTCGGTTCGGGATTAATCTCGCTAGATTGCAATTCCCGAGATCAGAAATGAGACGCCTCGCTCACGGCATGCGACACCCAGGCTAACCTTTAGGGGTATCGAGATTAAAGTGACAAATATTCATCGAGCCAGGCGCAGTGTCGCGTTACAGAGGAAGACGGCTCTTGGATCCTCGGATCCGTGGAGGATCAGCTAATTGGCTGCCGAGGAATGCCAGCCCGGGTTTCAGCGCGTTCACGCTCAATTAGTCACCAAGTATTAACCTCCTCATTAAGACTACACCACGACTCTATTTTCATACAACTTGAGCCTAATGCGGCGATAGAGGGCTCTGCATTTCAACTCGGAATATGTTCTGGGTTCCGCAGCAAAATTAGTCACGAAAACTGCGTTGGAAAATTGTCTTACATCTATACGACTAAATTATCAACACCAAAGACAAATTAAACGTGAAGAATTTCGTGTCTAAAATACCTCTTAATTAATATCTCGAAGAATTTCAATTTTTTGTAAAATATTTCGGAATCGTTCGAGGAATTTCAAAAATGTGGCGCCGCGTTGGCGCCACTGTCGCCGCGGAACAATTTTCACATTGAATGTGGTTGGTTATTCAGCGGGTACCAAGGCGCGCACACTGGATACTGGATGCGTTTTCGTACGAAATTACGTATACGTACGAATACGTAAGTGCATTCCTGACCTTCGAAGTAGTATTGAACATCACACACTGTGCACGATTTAGTAGTGCGTGCACGCACGTATAGATGCGACGTCCGACACGATCCGGATTTGTTCGGAAATTTTTGTGATTTCGTACGATGAATATTGAAAATTTTGTCAATTTGACACATGACCACAAATGTGTCAAAATGACAAAATGTGATTCAACTACGTGACCATCAGCGCAGATCATGGCGGAGAATCTCTAAAGAACTAAAAATACCTGTAAGTTAAATAATTTGGTTTAATGAGGTATAATTATGTACCTCGAACAAAAAACTTTTAAATATTTCTCCGATGTTATGAGCTCTCGTTGGACTTAGATTCTCCCCGGCATTTGTGAATCTATTAGATAGATAGTCATGAAATTTGTTATTATTTAAGTCTGCCATAATAGAGTTTTCCAGAAGATACAGATTATTCATTTGGCACAAACGTTATTGGGGAAATGCGAAAAGTAACTGATCGTGACCAACGCAAGACGCAATGTGCGCGCTCAATACGTACGAAAATAATCGTACGAATTCGTATCCAAAGTGCGACCGGCCTAATCCACAATACCTTACAGGTACATTTCTGATGAAATTGCGAATCGAAAATGTTAAAACACAATGTCCTAACATTATAGTTACGAAAATAAACTACATGAAAGTTTTTTTTCTCCATTATTTTTGACTTTTTTCTAAAAACGTTAGACTACCATTAAAGTAACTTATATCGAAAATGTAACATTTATTTGCTTTAATACACTAACTAATCAACTAATCATCACGCCGTTTCCTCGCAGGGGTAGGCAGAGAGAATATAATTAGTGATGCAACATGAATATTCGATTCGTATATTAGGTCCTTACATATGAAATTGACGTTTTTCCGTACTGGCAAATTTGATCTCAAATATCTTCTCATTGGTTAGGAATTCCAAATCCAAATTTATACAGCTATTTACTCATGTATTTGTGTTTTGAAAATTATAATTCATTTGTTTTTTCCTCAATTGTTTTTTTCTTTGCGTCACTCAGTTTATAAAATGAAAAACTTGAAATATCGCGTTATTAACGAGTACGAGTTCCACCGTGGCACCAGTGCTGCAGAAACGGCTCGAAGGATTAATGATGTGTATGGCGACGGTGCCGCAAAAGAAAACACAGTGCGTTTTTGGTTCCAACGTTTTCGTTCTGGAAATTTCGACCTGCAGAACAAGCCCCGTGGACGGCCGGAGACCAAAGTTGATAATGAAGAATTGAAGGCTATTGTGGAAGCGGATCCATCGCAAACCACATCCGAGTTAGCTGCAGGCTGCGGTGTTAGTGATAAAACTGTTTTAATCCACTTGAAGCAAATTGGTAAGGTGAAAAAGCTTGAAAGGTGGGTACCTCACGAATTGAGTGAAGCAAATCAACAAACGCGCGTTGACTGCTGCGTTGCATTACTCAACCGGCACAATAATGAAGGGATTTTAAATCGAATCATTACCTGTGATGAAAAGTGGATCCTGTACGATAATCGGAAGCGCTCATCGCAATGGCTGAACCCTGCCGAACCAGCCAAACCATGCCCCAAGCGAAAATTGACTCCAAAAAAGTTACTTGTGAGCGTTTGGTGGACTAGTGCTGGTGTCGTTCACTACAGCTTTCTTAAATCTGGCCAGACGATTACGGCAGATGTCTATTGTCAGCAACTGCAAACCATGATGGAAAAGCTAGCTGCTAAACAACCGAGGCTGGTTAATCGCTCTAGGCCACTGCTGCTTCATGATAACGCTAGACTACACACTGCACAACAGACGGCTACCAAATTAGAGGAGCTTCAATTGGAATGTCTAAGACATCCACCGTACTCTCCGGACCTTGCCCCAACAGATTACCATTTTTTTCGAAATTTGGATAACTTCTTGCAAAGGAAAAAATTCAACTCCGATGGGGCAGTCAAAACCGCCTTCAAAGATTTTATTGATTCCCGTCCGAATGGTTTTTATAGTAAAGGGATCGATGAACTACCTATGAGATGGCAAAAGTGCATAGATAGCAATGGTACATACTTTGATTAAATAAATATATTATAATAAAAAAAATCGGCTTTATGTTCCTCCCATACTAAACGTCAATTTCATATGTAAGGACCTAATATTATCACGAATATTATTAAAAATAAACTATTGATAACTGAACGCAACGCAAATTACGGTTTGGCTGTGCACCGTGTATCCTACGCAATCTATCATCGGGGATTCCCCTAGCATTGAATGAATGGATTTGTTGAGTTCTCAAGTTGTCAATTTATTGTTACTTGTTTCACAGCATAACATGAGTTCTTTCATCTAGTTTCGTTGGGTTATTAATAAGGTTAGGTGCTCATTTCATGTAGTTTTTGTTTTGTAATACGTATTTTTCGTTTCATTTTATTTCCGTTGTGTGTAAAAGTGTTAATTCTTATAAAATAATTTCAAATTAAATCTAATAACGAGACCTCTCGTGAGCGTGAAAAAAGTGATATTTATTTTCGACCGCTGGGAATGTACAAACAGATAAAAGAAATGTTACGCCTTTTGAACAAAAATTTGCAGATGGTAAATTTTAATTATTAAATCTCTTAATAAAAAAAAACAGTGGTGCATTATTTATTATCTTGTTGAAGTATTCGTATTCGTATTCGCCGAATAGTAGGCTTGATATTCGTATTCGTGAAAGTAGTATTCGTTGCATCACTAGATAGAACGCCATATTCTTCTATCTTGGTACACAACTTTTGCTTCGGCTACACTCATACATCTTCTCATGCAAACTCTACGGTTGAGGCTTTTAATAGGGCCATCCTCCAATACTTGTAGTATCTGATCATGCCAGTTCTTTCCCATATATTTTCTTAACCATCCTTTCCTTGCTCATACGTTCTACACGACCAAACCATCTCAGCACTCCTTTCTTTATTATATTTAAATTTTATGCAAGGTTTTACTCATTTTATTAAACTTTCACTGAAGATAATGCATTTTAAATTTTCGATTTAAATTACTTTAATGATAGTCCAACGTTCTACAGTAAATAAGTCAGAAATATTGAAAAAAAAAAAAACTAACTTTGATGTCGCTTACTTTCGTAACCATTGATAATTAAGACATTGTTGCTGGAATATTTTCGACTCATAATTGTTGGACGTAGTTATGCAGAAAGCATCGAATGCTAAAAATGAATTACATACAGGTTTGCGATAAGATATCTTTATGCACTGAAAACGTCCAAGCTCCGAGTTTTTTGTAAATTTAAATAATAAAAAATTATCCACATCATGGTCATTACCATTACATTAACTATTAAACTAAAAAAAATGGTTTTACTGTTTTCTGCGGCTGCAAATTTATTAAACCTATATAATAAATAATTGTTAAAAACATCCAATGTGGTATGGAAGCATTATGCAATTTTTTAATTGTAGGTACTGTTACTACAAGATAATAATTTTGCAGAAAACATCGAAAGGGGTCGAACGTTTTCTACTCCTCAGATAATACTTTTTATTTCATCATTTACCAATTTCATAGAACTCACATAGAAAAAATAACTACACTGAACTGTTTTTCGTACATTTAGACATTTTGTAGAAAGAATCCAACCTGTAAAACCATCATGATGCAATTGTACAATGTACTTTCTAAACATTATGGTGTTCCTAATCTATCAACCTACTTTTTTGACCCACCTCAGCAATATTACCATAACAACACAACTCTGCTTGACCCACTGCTTTTGGCGCATAAAAGGGCTTTTCGTGGTGACCTATTTCACAACTAAAGTCAACAAAAAACGGTCAAGCGATGCTTTTTTTACAAACGCTGCCTTAATGGTAAGAGATATTTAAATACTTTCTAAAGAGGAGTTGTAGAACTCAAAAAGTTGTATAAAATAGTCTGCGATGGCATATATCTATATGTTAAGGTTAATACACAAATTGATAAAATATGACTAAAAGTTACTAAAAATCTATGCGTGTGAAGCCACACGCGGGCATGGCTAGTTAGAAATACAACTGAGTTAAGGGGTTATGTGTAGTCAGGATTTTTAAAAATCGTTTTTTTTTTTGGTATTTTCTTAAAGCAAAATGTTTCAAAAATATTGTGTGAAAATATCAACTCGATCCGGTTATTAGTTTTAAAGATATCCAACGATAACTGTAGGGCCCTCTGCTGCCGCCCGTACTGACACACGGACGGTACTAGAGCCGGCCGGGCTGACAAACGGGGCGACTGCTACGGAACGCGGTTTTTACCAGATTATTTCTAAGAATAATGTACGAAATTTCTTTTATACTTCTACTTTTAGAACAAACATAAGACCCTTTAGGCTAACTGAGATTCGATTTAGTGTTAGTACTTCAGTGGCAGTGAAACCCAGCAGTCGATAGGTAGTTGTGCGTGTATATAATCATTTTCAAAAATTTATAATGAGACGTCATGAAGGTATGGAAGGAATATTAATGATTGCCAATGCATAGGATTAAATTATGGACCTAATGCACACCGGTATGCTGAAAAACTCGATATAGAGCGCATAAAGATTGCTGACCTACGTGCAAATCAGGTCACTCGAGAAGGCAAAATGAGACGTAGATAAAAAAAATCGACATCTTGGAGGCTTACACATCGGCAGAAGATGTATTGTATGTACCAGAAATAGACGAATCTACGTAAGTAATTTTTAAAATTGTATTTGTATTAATTATTTACGCATAAAACTTTAAACGCGTTTTTCTCGAAATAACGTTTTCAAAAACGGTGTCCACGATATTTTAAAAACTACTCGACAGATTAAAAAGAAATTTAAACATCATATTTTAGGCATTAAAAACTGTGCTTAATCGAAGGATTTTTTTTTTTACTTAAACTTTTTTTTTTATAAATAAAAATGAGTGATTTTTTCCCTCAAAATTCATAATTAAGCTTTCAAAGACCACCATTTTGCTAAATTTGAAAAAAAATAAAAAAGCTTCGATTAAGCACAAGATAAACTATTGAACTACTAATTTCTTTTTGTTTCATTAAGTTTAGATAAACCATTAAGAAGCACTAATGGACACCGCGAGGCACTATTTGCAAAACAGGGGCAAAAATTGAGATTCTATCGTGGTCCAGTATTAATAATTTTATTTGAAATTTTCGGTATAATTACTTAAAATATAGTGCAACATGTTGGTATTATGTATTGAATCAAAACATTAAACAACCGTTCAAAAATTTTTTTTTGAAAATGTCTATTTTTTTGCGCCTCTGAATACACGTAACCCCTTAAGTATGAGTTTAATTATTGTATTTTCCATGCCTTTCCTTAGACCAAATTAACCCTAGAAAATCGCACAAATGACCCTGTGAACAGATATACCTTCAATACTGATTTTTCATGGTACAGGAATCCCTCGCCATTTTGCCCGTCGACTTTCGCAGCTTCACTCTATCGCGATTTTTTTCAAATATTGTCATATGTATGATTTTTTGTATAAGTTATATTTATTAAAATCCTTACCACATTTCAGAATTCTTATTAGATCATTGATTACGTATTAAAATAATTTTTTCAACACCGGTACAAATGCTCGGTCCCTGCCCCTTTAAAGACCCCACACATTGTATTAAGATATTTCTTGAAATGTTCGCCAATGCGGCGAGTCACTTAGTCAACATCCGGTGGGTACGGATTTACTTTTCGCCTTGCAACCAAAATTCAAACTCATCAACGCTCTGATATGCCATAAATGTTGATAGGGTGAATTTCGTATAAAGCATAATTGATTGAAGTTTTTTGCATAGTCATCTAGTTGCTATATACATGACCTGCCACCCAGTTTCAGAGTCATTTCCAGCAAGTCTTCCTGCGGGAATCCGCCGTGCAAATCGTCAACGTAATTATTTCATTAATTATTTTGCATCCAGCTATTTTTGTTTTACTTTATTAAGGAAAGAATCTTACTTTGCGGAAATTCACTTATCGCGGAAAAGTCTGGAACGGATCAACCGCGATAGGCGAGGGGATTACTGTATATGGATTGGTAGGACATGTATATGTTAGAGTGAATTTGTATTTCTAGTGAGTATATTTTCACTAATAGAAATATATTTTACCCAGTTGGGCAATGAAAACATGCCAATCAACGAATTTACAGATTCACTGCGCAGTATCGGTGAAACTATTTTTTTTCCACAAATGCACATATTTCTGAAAGCTTGGGTTAGGTTAGGTTAATAATATCCGGTATATAATGTTTGATATGCACAGAAGAAATTAATAATGGAGTAAAAACCTTTTTCACGCAATAACTCAAATCTTAAATTGTTATTCTAAGAGGTTAATCACAATCCGGAATAGACATCTTTTTTAAAATATTTTCTAGAGACACTAACAGGATAATAGGTACATTATTCTCTAATAATAAAACATTATAAATGAAGACTACGTCCATTATCCCAATTACAAGTGTCTTCGGAACGCTCTAGTAACATGTATTTTTGCATTTAAGTATATTTTATATGTACATTTATGCGTATTGTATATTTAGTGTTTGAATGTAGTGCGATTAATATTTAATAAATAATTGATTTAATGGATCTATAGGTTCAGGTCATCGGTTAGAAAATGGATGTTGATCTGCAAGAATATCAGCATCAATTAGGGTCAGCACAATACATATTATATGTGCGACACAACCTCGTGGTGGGAGAAAAGTAACATCCGTAAGTAGACATCTGTCGTGATCTGTCAAATTTAATTTTAATGACAGTTCGGAAACCAATATAATTTCACTAGTAAGATATCAGTTAAAATATTTTTCACTAGTTTGCATTAATTTCTATTGGTGAAAATCTGCTTGGACGTGATAAGAATGACCTTGAATATAATTTCACCAAAATGCCAGTGAAAATATAGAATCAAGAAATACAGACTCACTTTAACTTCTTCTTTCTCTTATCCCATTCCATTTGGGTTCGGCTCTCCTTATTATTTTTTCCAGGATTCCCTGTTCTGGGCCATCGCTTCGTCCAACTGGGCATTCTTCAGGTCCTTTTCCACGCTACTCCACCATGTGGCGCTGGGTCGACCTCTACCTCTTCTCATTTCTTGTCTTTTGAGTGCGGAATGCACTGCATGATCTCCATGTCTCATTTTAACAAATACATAAATAAAAATAACAAATTCAGTGTGTTTGAATCGTTTATTTACATATGAAATCTCATTAAACCGTACATTTTGGATATTTCTTATCTGTCGAATCAGCGAGGACCACATCCGTCCCCGCGCATGCACAATTAAACTTAACTTGTATTATGATTTATCAATATAACCAAGGTGCGGAGACAAGGGGTGCAGCCTTAGGAGTACGTAAGGACTAAAACAATACTAGACTCGGACAAAATTCAACAATAGTAGAAAATAAATGCGTCTGCAACGTGTTTGCAAGAATGTAGCGACAATTTAGGAATGTTCCATCGCCGCAAAGCGCCTTAAGTGAGAGTTGTAGAATACTAATGATCAGTTTTGAAGTGAAAAATGTCATTTTTAATATATATACAAATTAAGATAAAATTAGACATCTTTCATTTCAAATTACGATGTTATTAATCGTATCGGCTGTTGGGTGCTGATAAATCATTTTGTTTCTATAATAGATGTCACCGTACAAACAAAATTTAACAAATTTAAACCACCAGGGTGATATGACGTAAATACCTTCATGGCATCCGTGTTTAAAAAATCCTATCGTTACGGTGTGCCCGCGAATGAGATTTTGTTTAATTTTACACTTTGACATATCTCAGATATTTGTCGGTAAATGTCAATAACCAACATTATACTCTACATACAAAATATCATTAAATGCCCATGTCGGTAGAAGACAAGATCCTAATTTTTTTTTTAATAAACTGTTGAAAAGGAAGCACGATTGAAAGAAATCTTAAAACACACAACTTGCAAAAGTTGTATCGATAACACTTTCAAAAATATTCTAAACTCGCACTTAACTGCGCGCATATCGATGGATTGTTATTTAAGAAAAAAAATGGTCCCAAATTGCGTCGAGTATTACGCAAAATGTATTTTTTGTGCCGTTCGTGACAGGCTACGTTCGAACGTTGTGTTATAAAAATAAATATTCATTTTCTTATTCAAACGGACGACAAAATAAAAACAATCCACAAACAACAATATAATTATTATTACATGATACAAAAATAGAAATGATATATCCTTTTATTTTCTACATTTATATAATTTTCTTATCGTTTAAATTACGTAAAGCGTTGAACACGGCACGAGCGTGCGTGCTGCTCCAGCAACTGATGTTTAAATTGCATCAGATAAAAAAATGTTGTATAGTTAACGATGCTTGCGGAGCGTAGCGCATGCTCGTACCAAAGCTTATTGCTATCATCATCATCATTATCATCATCAGAGTGAACGGCGATGTTAACACAACTTTTTATTTTACTCTTATAATTTGCACTGAGAGGCTAATCGGTAAGAACAGGCATTCGTTATAAATTGTTACAAGCGGTATCCATACTTGGTCGCCTTGGTGTTTCTGTCGCTGTATAGATGTCGCCGCATAAATGAATTTTAACAAAGGTTTGATTTTAGGACACCAGGGTGATGGGATTTTAATATTTTCTTGCCAAAACACTTTAAGGGGTTACACCGCCTAGACATTTTGAGAAATTTGTTTTCTTTTTGATTTTTCTTATAGTTTGAAGCTCCAAGAATAATTCAAGTCATCACCCATTCAAGAATTCAAAAAATTTGACACGTTACAACAATTTGAATCTAGCGATTTTTTCAAATTTTGCATACATCTTACCAATAAAAATTTTAACTCGATTATTTTGTGTTCGAGTGTTAACATAAATAGTGTTTTTTTAATATTTATTTTAAAATGCTCACCAAAAGCAAAACAAATTGGTAATCTCTGCCCTGCAAGATATTGTGTTTGCTTTTAAGTTGCGTTTATTATTTATCTCAATACAGGCCTTCAAAAAGGAATGTCAAGTAGACAAAAGCGAGCACTTTCGACACATTCTGTTTGAATAACAAATTATTGTAGTCGAGACCAGATGGTTTTCATCGCAGAGGAGTCAAAAACTTCTAAATTATAAAGATGAATACATTACCGAGTAATTTGTTGAAATTTTTTTCAATCACTTTCTCTGCATTTGGAAAAAATGCTCACAATTATATTAAAACCCACAATATTTATTTATATATATATATATATGCATATTTTAAAAATTGCAAAACGGTTTCAAAGGCATTATTCCTTTCTGCATTCTAAGCTGTAAGAAAAGATGCAATGGATATGCCTTCGAGTGATGAAACTCCAAGATTTTTTATACATTCACATTATAAATATATTGCGATTATAATCTCAGCATCGGTGAACACACGCTCACCAAACTATCGTCAAAATTTTCGACTGTGATATAGATATGACACAACACCACATTTGCTACATTGCATCAAATAAGTTTGATGAATTAAACAAATTTTAAATGAATTATTTAAATGAGTTACAAGTATTTTTTGGTTAGCTTATTGCTTTCGGTAATTTGAGTGACCACTCATCTGAATTTCATGATTGACAGAAATAATTTCTAAGAACAAATTTTTTTTTTTGTGATGACTGCCAGAATCATGATTAGGTGAGGTTAGATTAGATTAGACAACCTAACCTCTAAATTGGAGCTCAAAATCTAGTATTATTTTTGAAAGCAAAATCCTTAAATCTTTCAAATATCAAATAGGCATGATGACAGGTATTGAAATAACCTTCTATAATGTAGGAACATGTCTACTATTATGGAAAAATAACATTATTTCAGTATAAACTAAATTTTTACGCAAAAAATTGCATTTTTATCTACCTACTTTTAATTTCATGCGAAAACGTCTGTAGGTGTCATGGCGTCTACGTGACGTCAAGCCTAAGTAAACATGGCGTTGTGTCTATGACAATAGTCCAAGAGACATGGTATGACATCATTCGCTCCGATCGGTTTTTCAGTTAAAACGGCCGATTGCAGAATTTTATACTTTTATTTTATTGAAAATCTTATTAATCTCAATGTGTATAGAATCCGTTCAAATTTTTTTCTATAAAATCACTTATTCTTTCATACCGTCTCATGCCTATTGTCAACTTCACAGTCAATTGAAAATAATTTTAATAAGACATTTTGACATGTCAATTAAGATTTTTGACACTACCACAGGCAGGAATCAACATTGGAACCTCTGGATCAGAATCCAGTGCGGTGTCGCACACTAGACTTGGTGTTTTCTTGGAATATGCAATCTTTTTTCTTTTTTGGTCGCTTGAATTTTACTCTATTTTGTGATGAACCAGAATAGTCAAGTGACCGAAGTCTACTTTCAGGGCATCTAAGACGTCAATATTTCTGCGTAACATAAATTTTAGCTTGTTTGCAAGTAATTCACACACTTTTGCAGGCGACGTCTTTGCACCTTCAATTTATAACATGGTAAAACGGTGCACATCTTAAAATGAAATTTTACAAAAAATAAAAACACGGCATAATATATTTATATAAAAACAAAATGAATTTATAATACTGCGATGACAATCTCAAGCTTCATTAAGCAATAAAAAAATAATAAGAATGTGTAATGCGTTTTGTATGAAAAATACAATAAATAACATTAAAAATACAAAAATAAAAATTGACTTAATGAATTTCAACCTTTCAAGTGATAATTATTACAATTAATCATAATAACAACAATTATTATTACTAATAATGTAGGGTCTGTATCTATAAAGCAGTGCGGAAATTTTGATGGCACTCAAAGGGTTTGAAAAAAATAAAAACTCAACATAATTTTTTTTTACGACAATCAGTAAGTATAGCGGGATAATTACAATTATTGGTTCTCATGTACTGCAAAACATACTTTGGAGTAGCAGTGGAGACAGTGCAGGATTAGGATTATAAATTGCAGCACTTGAAATTAAAAATTTTACGTCGCAATGGACATGACAATCTCTCGTACGAGTCATTGAGTATCAAAATATACCCAAACAAAATTTTTGTTTATATTTAGATTTGAATACAGTGAAACCCCGTTAATTCGAACCCCGGTAATTCGAAATTCACCAAAATGTTAATTTTACCCCTATAATTCGAAAACCACTATAATTCGTAATTTAAAATAATTTTTCGCCCCTTTCGCCATAAATATATACATTTTAGGTTACTTGATTCGGGATTTTTTTGAAATTCGACGAAATTGAAAAAATATTTTGATTTTTTTCACAAGTGATAAACAACAAATATGTCAATACGTTAGTAATAGAAAAGTAGCGATCTTTGTATTAACATAATAAATATTGCATTTTCGAAATGATTTATTGAAATATTAAAAAAAAAAAAATGATTACTTTTTTCATGAGTTTTATGATTTTCGCAATTGCATTGCGATTTTTATTTATTTTTGTACCTTGAATTTCGAATTGAATGGGTTCCGCATAATTCAAAATGTTTTTATTGGTCCCTTGAATATTGAATTAAAGAGGTTTTACTTTATCAATATATTCTCTAAGCTCTTTCCAATATTGGTTAACTTTTAATTTAATTATTAATCTTGTTAAAAATCAACTTATTCAAGTTATAAACAGGATGTGAAACTGTTTTTTTTTGGATTTGCTAAGAAAATAGTTTGTGAAGTTAGGTATTTTTCCATTTTCAACTCCTCGAAGGATGATCCAAACTCAAATGCGAAGGATGATCCAAACTCAGCTGTCACTTTAAAGAACAATGTTAATTTTTTGTTTTATGTTAAAGATTCCATATGTGACACCTCACAAATAGTGACTGAGCTAATCCATAATAATCTGCAGGTGGATTCCTGCCTTGATTATGAGTTGAAAACGTTCAAGCAGCCATGAACTAATGTCAACAGTTGTGGAGTTATTTATTATACAATATTAAAGTTGGCATTTTTTTTTCAATATTTCTGATTTATTTTTTAGAAAACGTTGAACTTTACATAAACTTACATCAATTATGAAAAATTCATTAGTTTCAATGCAAGTTAAATAAATTTTTCATATTCAATATAAGTTACTGTAAAGATTGTCTGTTTTACAAAAAATAAGCCGGGAATACTGAAAAAAAAATGCATATCTCCATAACTGTTGATATTAGGTCATGGTTGCTTGAACATTTTCGACTTATGATTAAAGCAGGAATCTACCTGTAAAGTATTGTGGACTAGCTCTGTTACACCCCGTATACTAAACAACTAATGAATATACGTACGTACTATTAACGGATTGCGTTATCAACCGACGCCGACTTTATATTACCTAAGGTTGATACACTGGTCTTGGATGACGTCTATTTTCAGCAGGATGGAGCTGCGTACTACGCAAACCGAAGGCAATTTGATTTATTACTTTGAGAAATTCCCTAGATATGAAAATTTTCATTTTAGAGACATCAATTGGCCGCCGAAATAATGCAAAAGGTCTACACTAATTCAGATATGATCCAATCACTTAAGAACAATATCGAAGCTGCTTTTGGTAAAATAGGCTCCCAAGCATGAGAAAATTTCGTGAAATATTCCGGGGTGGCAATTTAACAAATATTGTTTTACACATTTCGGAAAGTCCGTACTGTACTTGGAATTAACATTCGTAAAATATTAAAACAAAAAATTGGGGTTCTTATAAAAGCTCTAAATAACAGACGAGTTTGGATCACCATTATTAAGTATAACATCATAACAAGACGGAATGGTAATTATTGCGGTACAAAAATCAAACAATTTTATTACTGCGGGATGTTCAACGGTCCACGTGGAGAAGGCGCGGCAAGTGTATATTCGCGGAAGCGGTAAACAGGAGGTACCGCAAAAATAATCAGCAACAGCTTTAAAACGCAGATCTAATATGGCAAGAGTTACTAGAATCAAAAATTAAAAACTATTAAATGAATTTCTAAGTGATATTTTTGACACCGTAATACCTCGCGAGACCGAAATTTCTCAAAACTGCACCATTTGAAGTAGATCTATTGAGTGCGTAAACAAAATCATAAATAACTGACAGCCACGTGTGAAACGGCTCCGATCGAACTTCGCCCGTTGCGGCGACGCCGGCCGAGACCCTCGAGCCTATATCTGCGCGAGCTCCACGTAGTTGGCGGGCAGCATGCCCGTGTGGCCGGTGCGCTCCACCCGGCCCGTCATCCAGCCCTCGTCGATGGAGGACACGTTGGTGATCAGATCTCCTTCGCGGAACGACACCTGAAAGATGAAATACAGTTTAGTAAAAATAATTAATCGGTAGATGCAATGCTTATTAAACAACAAAAAAAAACAACATTAGCTCTAGGAAGTAAACAGAGGAAAAAATTCTATGAATTTTTATTTTGTTTATTTTTCTGGTTAAAAATATTATGCTATGGTTTGCTTTTAAAAATGCAGTATTTTTTATTCTTATAAATAAATTTATATGCAAGTAGCTTGTTAGTCTAATAGTAATAACACTATGATTACAAAATTAATGGAAAAGTTTTGAGTGCGGTAGATGAAATAAGAGATCTAGGCGTAATTGTAGACAAAAAGTTTTCTGCATGTTAATCTTATGTTCAAGTATCAATGCAAACACATACAAATGTTTTCGCATTGATGCTTAAAAATATATACATATCTCTGCTCCGTATCTATCTATACATATCTACATTTTTGCCCGTTACTTTTTTGCTTAATTACTCTTAAGAACCCCGTGCTTAGTAGAACATGGGCAACCTCCCCCGGCCACCTTGTCCGCCTTCCCAGGATACAAATGTGTATAATATTGAATTGCAGTTAAATTTTGCACGCTTACATTCTAGGACCCCAAGAAAAATGTAATCACCCAACCCTTCCAGTCATACAAACAAACATTGCGTACATTATTACTGTTTATAGTTGGAAATGTTTAATGCATTGTACATCATGGTCACTGGCAGGATGGTATTTTTGCAGAATCTTAGGAAAAACTTGTGTGCACGAGGCAAGCTAGTTTCTTTGAAAATCCGTACCTTTTGGATCATAAAACACACTTTTTAAAAATCGACTAAAGATTGGGTATAGCGTCTTGTGGTCCAATGTGTTTGGATCTATCATCCGCAAAATATGAATTGACAAGAAAATTCAGTGGAATTCAGATGCGTGCTAAATTTTTTGTTGAATTTAAAAAAAAAAAGTGCATCTTATGATCTGAAAAATACGGCAATATTTCAACATTGAATTAAAAATTTGTCGACTTTGATGGTACGACATCTTACCTCATCCGTGTCGGTGGCTTCGTAATCGTACATGGCTATGTAGACCCTCTGAAACAGGCAAATACATCTCATTAGATAACATGTCGATATTAACGTACATCATATTCTGATCAACAAGATGATTTCTTACATATACATGGTGAAACAGAATCTACACTATTTTACAGGAATATGAGTTCAAGATGTTTAAGTAACAACGTCCTAATATTATCAAAAGTTAAAGAGATAAGCGACATCAAAGTTTGCTTTTTTTTTAACCGGTCCGTATGTAACGCAGAATGTACCCTGTCAGCTGCGTAATTTCACGCACGATTGCTGTTTTTTTTTGTGATGGTAATATTCATGTAAAAATCAACAATAATCGCTAAGAAGTTGCAGTTTCTAGTTTCTCAATATACAGACTTCATTAACACTAAGGATATTGCATTTCAATACTTTCATTCTAAATATATCAAATTTGGTGGATTTGCACGTTGGTCAGCAATCTTTATGCGCTCTATATCGAGTTTTTCAGCATACCGGTGTGCATTAGGTCCATAATTTAATCCTATGCATTGGCAATCATTAATATTCCTTGCATACCTTAATGACGTCGCATTATAAATTTTTGAAAATGATTATAATACACGCACAACTACCTATCGACTGCTGGGTTTCACTGCCATTGAAATACTAACACAATATCAAATCTCAGTTAGCCCAATGGGTCTTATGTCTAAAAGTAGAAGTATAAAAGAAATTTGGATCATTATTCTAAGAATTAATCAGGTAAAAGCCGCTTTCCGTAGCAGTCACCCCGTTCGTCAGCCCGGCCGGCTCTAGTACCGTCCGCGTGTCAGTATGGACGGCAGCTGAGGACCCTACAGTTATCGTTGGATATCTTTAAAACTAATAACCGGATCGAGTTGATATTTTCACACAATATTTTTGAAACATTTTGTTTTAAGAAAATACAAAAAAAAACGATTTTTTAAAAATCCTGACTACACGTAACCCCTTAAACGAACAATTACTGTGAACCAAACAACCACCCCTACAGGCATAATAATTAAACTAATTAACTAACTAACCATCATGCCGTTTCACCGCAGGGGTGGACAGAGAGGATAGAACGCCACATTCTTCTATGTAGGCACATTACTTCTGCTTCGGCTACATTCATACACCCTCTCATCCAAGCATTACAGTTGTTGAGGCTTTTGACAGGGCCATCCTCCAATATAGTATCTAATCGTGCCAGGTTTTTCGCGGACGCCCTCTGTTCCTGTCGCCTTCAACACTCGCCCCATGTATTTCCTCGCCCATACATTCTACGTGACCAAACCATCTCGGCACTCCTATCTTTATTCTGCCTACCACGCTACAGCAATCATTACGTTCACTTGTTTATTCCTCACTATATCGACCAAAGAAGAATTAAAGTATCAGATATAAAAGAACACCGTATTCATCATAGAAAAATTTTGCTGGTAGTAGGCACGTGTATTTCGTTTGTTGGTAGGTATAAGGCGGTTAAGTTTCACTCGCCACATTTCATCGCCTTTTGTCAAAATCTTCAAGTACGTGAAAAATGCAAAATCTTTTTGCAAGAAATATATTAGAAATATTTTAACTTGTTGTGGGCCGTAAATTTTCGGAATTTTTTGTGATTTTTCTTTTTACGAAAAAACCATGAAAACATGCGTATATTAAAAAAAAAACACACACATTCATATTATTTTATCGTAAGTGTCGAAACGCAATGATTTTTTTATCATTTAAGTAAAAAAAATAATCTTTTTTTGAATTTCCATAATGTTGCCAGCGCAACATTTTCTGAAAAATAATAATAATTTTTTTATTTGTTTATTAGAGACAACACTACTATTAATAATAATAATCTTCTTCTGTGTGATATATTTTGTTGCACGGCACGGCACACGACGGGACATCGCACTCATAACACATAAATATGATACACTTTCACATACACACATATTTCAAATAAACGCAACAAAATTGCGTGTATTTTTGTTAATAAATCACTGTTAGTATTCAATTGAATCATAAACCAACAAAAACTGACAAATATCGCAAAACATATCGTATATATTTGTATATACGTGTACAAATAAATCGAAAATCGAAAAAAATAAATCGTATTTCCCGCGCACATTGCGCGTGACCTTGACGATGGAATATTTGAATTTCGATTGCACAACACGCGATCGGGGCGACATCTACAACTTCTCTATACGATTTTGACGGCAGAAAAACTTCCGTTTTGATTGTTGATTTAAAATATAATCGGTGATGTTTTTGAGTTGAAAATGGAACGACAGGTCACAACAGGATTTCTCTATTGGGATAAAATTACGTTTTTCAAATTCGATACGCGGCCGTCGATAAATAATTTATTTTGTGCCTGTCGGATATATGCGTCGGCGGCCCAGGGGGGGTTAAAAAATGCAAACTTTGATATTGCATATCTCATGGTTGCTTGAACATTTTCGACTTATAATCAAGGCAGGAATATAGTCCTGCGAGGTTATTAATGTTTTCCAAATAACCATGTATATAATATACTATAAAAATGGGCATGACCAAAATACAGTGCGTAAAAATTATCTAGAGAATCTCACCCCGGATATCCCAGCAGCCGCGTTGTTCTTGCCCGGCTGCTGGCTGTGGTGTGACGGCGACTGCGGCACCGAGGATCCGTACACGTCGTTCAGGGGGTCCATGTCCGCCACGGAGCCGATGCGGCGAGAGCCCGGCGGCGCCTGCTGCACCTGGTGGCCGCCTGGCAGACACGAGAAATTATTTTCTACTTCATGACGTGATTGCACTTCGGGGGTTCAAGCAGAGGAATGAAGCGCTTAGCGGGAGGACCAGAACAGCCAAGCTTAGGCACATTCTTATGGACAAGACAATACCTGAACATTCTGGGACCGATGGCAGAGTTGCACGGAAGTCTACACGCATCATTAATCGTTTTTTTTTACCAATTACCAATAAATTAAGCGAAAAAAATCACTTTTCCGTAATGTGTATTCAAAATTATTAACGAGCCATCATCCCATCTAGTGTGATAGAACTTAAGCACTATATAATAGCTAGTAACAAAAACTATACAGGTGGATTCCTGCGTTTATAATGATTCAAAAATGTTCAATAGTTATGATGGAGATATGCACATCAAAGTATGCATTTTTTTTCAATATTTCTGACTTATTTTTTGCAAAAAGTTGAACTATCATAACAGTAACTTATATTGAATATGAAAAATTCATTCCCTTTAATACAAGCCAAATAAAAGAATAAAAACCTTCCAATTCCAATTGGAATTTTTGCATGGTTTTTATCATTTTATTTAATTTGTATTGGAACAAACTATCATTAGAGTGACTTATACCGATTATAAAAAAATCATTCCCTTCAATACAAGTCGAATAAAATGATCTTGCGAATATTGAAACTTTTTGTAAAAAGTAAGTAAGAAATATCGAAAAAAAAATGCAAACATTCATATTGCATACCTCCACAACTACTGATAATTAGGTCATGCTTGCTCAAACATTTTCGACTCGTTATCAAGGCAGGAATCCACCTGTTAAATTTTTACTAATAGCTATGACGCACCCTGTAGAAATGCGTATTTAAATATCGTTTGTTTTGGGAATGGCATTAAATCAGATTTTTTACGTTAAAAACACCTGTTAGCCCTGAAAATTGACTTCAAGGCGCTGTGAATTTGCATTCCGACATGAAATACAAACACATGTTGTATAATTACGTCTCTGAATCGATGACAAATAATTTAAAATGCATAATTTAACTCGGCCAAAGTAATTGAAATAGTTTCACCAGTCGCCGGCACGCTTTGCACATTCAGCGCACAATTTTAGATATTTCACATGATTTAAAGCAAGCAAGCAAACTATCAACGCTTTGACACGCAAACAACACAATTTTAAAATTTTACCCGCACACCTAATACATGATTCTATCATGCCGACTGGGTTTAATTTGATTTCATGCATGTGCTTCAAATTGAACAAGGTCACAAAGAGATATTGGAAATTTGAATTTCAAATAAATAAATAAATAACTTCTTGGCTACAAAACTACCTGTCTTAACAATTTCCTCCATATGGTGATTTAGTAATAATGGAACACACCTACATACAGCTAGTGACAAAAACTTCGGGGAATCCTCTTCATTGAATTTTGAATAGAAAATATTCTTTACACTTTGGATGAATTGTCGACAGTTACGGAGATAAATGACATCAAATTTTGCATGTTTTTTTATATGCAAACATTTGCAATATTAAAAATTCATTCACTCTAATACAAGTCAAATAAAATGACAAAAACCTTACAGAAAAAATGTTTCTCAAACTTCTGCAATATTTTAATAATTTATGATATGACTTGTATCAAAGTGAATGAATTTTTAATATTAATAAATTACCTCCTTGATAGTCTATCGTTTTATAAAAGATACTAATAATTTAACTGATATTGTAAAATTAATGAATGATCATTGTACTGTCATCAGGAATACATCTCTGTGCCAAATTTCAGAAGTGGGTCAAATATTCATTAAAAGATTCCTCGCTGACAAGACAAGTGAAACCTAATAAGAGCATGGTAAAAAAATTACCAATTTGTTAGTTACAGTACTTTATGTAAAGCGGGCTACTCACACGCCTGCCACAGGGGCGATGTAGGGTGTAAAAGTGGGGATGACTCCTAAATTGTGATGTGTGTAGAGAGATTGGGGCAATTTCTCCACTTACACTCGAACACTGAGCGGCAGGCATGTGTGTAGAGACAAGCCGATATTGCCCCCACCGCCGTGCGCCCTAGATCGCCCCTGCGGCGGCGTGTAAGTAGCCCGCTTAAAAGGGATCGGGATGATACAAGACCGTGTAGTCTCGCAACACAGAATAATATATTATAAATAATATTAAAACTAGTTATACATCTGGCATAAAATAATACATATTATAATGTAAAAAGATTTGCAATAACATACAAAAAGAACATCATATTTATAAAATTACTATAGTTATTGAAGTACGGAGTGGGCCATAGGGGTAATATTAATATATTATTAATTAGTAAGTGTTAAAACTACCATACATCATTAGTATAAAATATTACGTAATATAAGTTTATCCGAAATCAAAAACAGTATCGGCTAATTAATTCATGCAAGAAGCAAATGAAGCGGGATTTGCAACCTCCATCTTTGGGTTAGAGAGTTTGCGCATGCTTAGCCGCCGAATTTTAATTATAACTGGTTACATCGGCTACTGACAGTGATGATTTTTTTAACCGGTGACTCACTAACCGTTATTTGAGATTTTTATCCGATTGTGCCGATGATAGATAATGATGATTTCACAACACCAGTTATATCTTGGTTACCAATCATCGATAGATAGAGTAAGATACAAATCTCAAATAACTGTACCATGTGTGACCCCTTAAAATAAAGGTTTGACCGAAGACCACCAAAATATATAAAAATGAACTAACGTAAATTTCGGATTCATGACGTTTGACTCGTTTAAGAAAAATAACTACGAGCTTGAATATTTTAAAACAATTATAAAAAATGTCAAACTAAATAGTCTTTAAAATTATTATGTCTTAGTAAATAAGCCAGTTTAGAAGGAATTTAAAAAAAATAATTAAAAGTCAACTGTAAAAAATACAATATTTTTATGTGTGTTTTGAGAGCACAATTACTGGATTGTTTCCTCAGAGAGATAATTATTAATTAAGATAAATTATAGTCTTTTTCATAAAAAAAAAGTCTTTCATATATGTTTCTCATATAAATAAATAGCTTCGTCTCTATGAGACTTCTATAATGTATTTTAGTTTGTAAAAAAATACATTTTGTTTACTAGGGGATTTAATTATGCAAGAATGACTACTTTAACTAAAGTATAAATGTGTCTTAAACATAAGCAATGGGAGACATACTTTCACTGTGGCCAAATCCCCCGATCTAAAGAAGGGGTTTAGTTCATCTTTATACAATTTTATGCTCTGTGAGTTTGACCATCACTGGTTATTGATGCGGTAACCGGAAAAATTCGGACAATGTTTTGATTTGGGACAAATGCACAATACAAATACAAGAAATGATAGAATATTAGTAAAATATTTGATAAATGTTACTGTGTTAATGTGACGACATGTCTCTGCCGTTCCATGCAAGCAAACATTGAGTGCAGCCTCACCTATCCTGCCGTTGTTAGCCTGGTGATGCATCTGTTGCATGTTCTGATTGTGCTGATGCATTTTCTGCTGAGCCTGCTGCAAGCTCTGGTGGTTCTGCTGAGCCTGCTGCATGCCCTGGTGGGCGTGCTGCATGTTCTGGTGGGCCTGGCCCTGCTGGGCGGCCTGCTGCGCGTTCTGGTGGGCCTGCAGCATGTTCTGATGCGATTGCTGGGCGTTCTGGTGGCCCTGGTGCGACTGTTGCGCATTCTGATGGCCCTGGTGCGACTGTTGCGCGTTTTGGTGGGCCTGCTGCATGTTTTGGTGTGACTGTTGCGCGTTTTGGTGCAGCTGCTGGCCGCCCTGGTGCGTCTGCTGCACGTTTGGCGGTAGATTGTGGTGGTGCTGCATGTTTTGATGAGACTGCACCATCTGGTGCGGGGGGCCGCTGCTGTACACGATCGTGGCGCTGTGTTTCGGCATGAGCGGAGAATTTCTCGGCCCATCGCTTATCGGATCGTAATCGGCGATCCTGCCTATCCGCTGCTGTTGAGCGTTCCCGCCTCGGGATTCGTAGTAGGAGTCGGCGCCGTACGACTGGATCGCTTGCATCTGAGCAGAGTTTCTAGGATTGTTGTAATCAGGCTCGGGTTTATAATCGTCGTAAATCGAGTTCGGTTCGCGCGAGTTAGACACGTAGCTCGAGATGTGCACGTTCGGCAGGTTGTTTTGCGTGTAGTGCGAGGGCGGATTTTGATAGGCGGGCGTCGCGTTTGCGTTGTAATTGTTAGAGTATTCCGTCTGCCTTTCCGCCTGCCTCTGCGTCTGCTGCCGCGCGTACTGTGATTCGTTGTTGGCGTTGTTCGAGTAATTCTGCTGGGGCGGCTGTTTCTGGTTGCTCGACTGGGACGACGGATAATTGTGCTGCGACTGATTGGACGGAACGGCCGGCGGGGGAATTGTCGGCGGTAACATTTCGGCGGCATAGTTCTCCAGTTGGATGTGATAGTTGTCTGTCACTTCTGCTTCAGAAGTTTTAAAATGGTTGATAATAAAAAGGTGATGAATTTTTTCAGAGGTTTCGCATGAAGGCATTTAATGTATTTTCCAGATATTATTGTATTCAAGGTTTTTCAAATGATTGCATCATGCAATGTATTCCGCAAATGAATTTGATAAAATAGCATATATTAAGCCAGTAATAATTCATAGCATTACAGATAAATGATAAAATTCCATTCGTCCAAATACCGTTTCAGGTCCAAACATGTTTTCAATGGATTCAAGCACACGGCGATGACGACGCATCGTTTGATGAAGTCGTTCAAAAGAACGATTCCGGTACGACGACGACGACGGTGATGATGAAGCAGGCGACATAAAAAAGCAGAAGAAAAAACACAAGAATGCGTTAGTCGTGTGTCACAAACACAAAAAAAAATACACAACAGACGATGCCCAAACCTTTTTGTGTTTAGCCACCCCGTTAAACACACCCAAAACACAAAAATAATGATATTAAAAATATGTCAATATTTGATATTTAAAAAGTAAAAGTAAATTATCTTAAAATAATATATTTTGTTGCCACCCGACAGCATGCCCAGTTATAAAATATTATTTCCAGTGTATTAATTAAATCAATCAAACTTAGCGGGTTTTAAACCAACATGAACCAGAATATAAAAAAATTAGTAAACATAACCAAGTTGATATGTACATCCGGCCCGTGGCGATGAACTTCCCGTTGTTGCGAAGCCTAGCAATCGAGAAT
Organism: Agrypnia vestita; assembly: GCA_016648135.1. Lineage (NCBI taxonomy): Eukaryota > Metazoa > Arthropoda > Insecta > Trichoptera > Phryganeidae > Agrypnia > Agrypnia vestita. The sequence continues at coordinate 80,349 of JADDOH010008875.1, forward strand.
CGAGTTTCAGTGGATTTGGTGAAATGCATTGTGACGCATATTGTAGTGTGTGAGGCGGATGGATCTATCAGTCTCTCCATGGTAAATCATGCTGAATTGAGATATTTTATTTCCAACTTTCCTTTTCGTCTTATAGTCATCTCTCAGAGACGAACAAATGTGTCGTAATGATGAAAGATTTCTACAACACGCAGGAAAATAATTATTGCGTACTTTGTGCACGTTGCAAGAAGAAATAAGTGATTGTCATGAATGTGCAAGAAGTGGATATCCAACAAGGTGGACAGACTGAGAAATGATTTGAGCTTCGCTGCACAGCGAAGAATGGTTCGCACCGTAGAAGCCACTGACAGAGATCATGAATTGTTTGATAGGCCTTAGAAGTTACACCATCCAAGAAGACCTACTAAGCTATAAAATAAGGATGTGTCATACATAGCTGCTATCAAAAACTTTTTGGAAGTCTTTTTCATTCAACTTTAAAAAAAATTCTTTACACTGAAATGCCGACAGTTACGGAGACAAGCGACATCGAAGATTGCAATTGTTTTCAATATTTATGGCATTGTAAAACATTAGATTATCATAATAGTAATTTATATTGAATATTAAAAATAAAAAATAAAATTATCAAAATTTTTCAGAATTTTGAAATATTTTTTAACATTTTAAAAAAAAAAATTTTTCTTCATTTTAAACTTGAATTGCTTTATTTTTAACATTAAAACGTAAATTTTTTTAAACAAATGAATTTTTAATATTCAATACAAATTAATTTCATGATAGTCAAACGCTTTACAAAAGATAAGCCAGAAATTCAAAATGAGTGCAAACCTTGATGTCGCTGATCTCCGTAACTGTTGACATTTCACCCAAAGTGTAAAGAATCATTTTTATTCATAATTGTATGAAGACGACTCCCCCAAAATTTTTGCTACTCGCATATTATAATTTTATTCCAAGGATTTCGAATAAAAAAAATCTTTTAGAAATCCCCTTTAACCCGAATGCAAGCAACATTGAAGCGAAATATTAATCAAAAGTCACGGAGGGTCATAAAATCAAAACGATCGTAAAATATGATTTACGATTGTAAAATTATTATCGCGTCGTCCGGGATCATTGCCAACGTGCCGACAGAATTTTCCCCGGCGTTGTATTTTGTCCCGAGGAAATCAGGTCACAGGCGGTGAAGTCAACAAATCCACCGAAACCTTGGTACATAAAATAGAGGGCGCCCATAAAGCCCCCAACTGTTTTGGCCGGATATTAACGGTTTAAAATTATATTTGTAAATTAACACAGTAATGCAGACAAATTGGTTATTAATTTTATGACAACTAGGGAAGTAATTACCTTCATTTATTTTCACTATGATTGAAAAACTTAGTTATTCAGTGCAGCCAAACAAAAACTATCTGGCTACTGTCCTAATACGACTGTATTGTTAAATTGTTCTACAAGTATAAATGCTAATTTTTTGCATTTAATGTTTGCATATAATGTATCATTTCTCATTTATACGTTTAATATTTATTCATCAAATTTTAAATATAAATTAGATTAACAATATTTTTATATGTATGTTTTGAGAACACAATAGGTGGATTTTATCCACAGAGGGTTATTTATTAATTACGATAAATTATAGAAGTCTTTTTATAGGATGGCCCAAGGCTTCCGACCTGTACGAGCTAACTTAAGTGATCACTCTACACAATGCAAGGTCATTTGCAATCCTTCTCACGAGAAAGTATACATAGATTCTCAGCTGGTAATGATAATAATTTTAAAATATGGAGGAATCTTTACCACCTGCGAATTCTATGAATACTGTTTCATGAGAAAGACTACAGATGTCTCTAGAGTAGTCAATTCTAATATATGAAAAGTTTAAGATTTGGAACATACATTATAAGATTTTAAAAAATTTGATAATGTGGATGTTCTCACAATGGAATTGGTGAATGTTGCATCGTATAGAGTGATCACTTAAGCCAGCTCATACGGGACATAAGTCCTGGGCCATCCTATAAATGTTTCTCATATAAATAGGTCGTCTCTGTGAGACTTCTATAATTGATCTTAATTAAATTAAATTTATTAAAAAACATAGTTGCCCCTGTTAATTAATACTTGTGTCATTTTTGAGCAGTGTAATGGGTAATATTCCTGCTTAACATACGGGAGACAAGGGTTTAGTTCTCCGACAGGAAGATATCAATATTATGATTACAGGAGGGTGTAGATATGCCTCCTCATGGTAGACCACCAAGCTAGTACTATTTTCATTTCACTAGCGCTAATCTCAATTTATAGCCTTTATTTTAAAAAAAAGTTACTTAATCTAATTAATGTTTACTATGCATTTTTGATCTGATCAACATTTTGACAATATTAAATAAAAAATTTCACTTCGTGGCTTTAAAATACTTTAAATCAACAAAGTGTCATCCGGAAAAGTGAGCAAATTTCACAATTTTTTCTCATGTCTTCCTTTGCATTTTTTATCACATTTTTGTATGGAAAAATTAAAATTAATTAATTAATTTAATTAATAATTAAAAAATTTTCATCAGGTTCCATATATTTTAAATACGGATATCTTCTTCACAACCTAAATTATTTAATCAATAAAAAACCAAACCTATGATATTTTAAAAAATGAAGAAAATTGCTGCACTTTGTGAGCCTTTTATGATTTTTTCTTTTTATTTTAAAATTATAATATCTACTATTCTTTCGACTATTGAAGTAAATGACGCTGTCAAACATGTAAAGAGGGCTAAAAAAAAACAAAAAATTTTTTTTTTTAAAAAGTGTCTTTTAAAACAAAAATTTAATTTTGCAATATTTTTTTTTACTTTGTAACATTATTGAAAAAAAGACCATTCAGTCATAAAAGGCCCACCGAGTGGAACAATTTTCCTCATTTTTTATAAAACATCGTAGGTTTTATAATTTATTAATTGATTAAATAATTTAGTTTGTGTCATTTTAAGAAGATGTCTGTATTTACAATATATCGTCGCTGTATATATATATATAATAAAGCCAATGTGTCGTTTAATACATTCTGAGATGAATGAATCAATTTTTCATATAAATAATGAAGATATACTAAAAAAAACATTGCCGTTCATCTGGAAAGTCTGCCTAGTAATTTTAAATATTTTTTAAAAATCTAGTCTGTGCAATTATTTTTTAAAACAGCTTCATTCATTTATCTCAGAATGTACTAAAACAGCACATAGGCTTAATTATATATACAGCGACGATATGAAACTTGATGAATAGATTTTAAAATGATATATTTCCATACAAAAATGTGATAAAAAACGGAAGAGAAGATATGAGAAAAAATGAGAAAATTAAAAATAATCTCTGCCGGACGATCACCTTAAGTGCTTATTTACTTAACATAATATTAAATAAATATTTCAAGATAAAAGTGTTAATTATCTTTTATCTCAAATTCGAAACTAAATCAAACTTAATACATATCATTCTGCGTATTCAAAATATCTTAATTAAATTATATAACTATAATTACTGCGATATCGGCCAAACAGATAAGGACTTCACGGTCGACCCGTAGATCGGCACTAACATTTAAAAAAAATCACAACCGATAATAGCCATCAACATACCGACTACTTCGCCGTTGTCGTTTATCGTCCGCTGCCGTTCCATGGCGGCTTTCTTTTCTAGATCGCCGTGATAGGCGACATTGCTAATGATCTTGGAGTTGGCTTTGATCCTGAGGGTCTCCGGGTCGTCGGCCACCTGAAAGAGCATAGGGTGAAAGGTCAGCGCTGTGGGTCAACACGTAATTATTTATAATGGTGCGGCACGATAAGCTTCCCGCTAATTGATTTATTAAATAATAATGCGTTGAATCAAAACATGGAAAAAGTTATTATTTAATAAATTTTTCATAATATAAGTTACTGCAATGAAATTTTAGAAAAAAGATAAGAAATATTGAAAAAAATGTAAACTTTGATATTGCACGTCTCCATAACTATTGATATTACGTCATGGTTGCTTGCTCATTGAGACACTGTATAATCTGCACATCTATATTTTTACAAAATCAATATAAGTAAAATACATACATATTTATTTGCTATATTATATTATACATGTTTAAATACACCTGAAAACAATTTAAATTAGAAATTTATAAAGAACAAATAAAGCTGCATATCTATATTTTTACAAAAAAAAATACAAGCAAATTGCATATTTTTTGCTATATAATATTATACATGTTTAAATACACATTAAAACAATTTAAATTAGAAATTTATAAAGAACAAATCCAGCTTTTCACAATTTTTATCAAAATCTACCCGAGTGCTAACTACAAACTAAAAGCAACACATTATTATCTCGCTTGCGGCATGCGATGTTCAGAACATAATTTTTTGCCAGAACTGACAACTTGTCGTAAAACAGCGACAAAAACTGTTGCTGTCGTAAAACATAACAAGTCGTAAAAATAAGTAAATTATAGACATGGTGAAATTTTATGCTGTAACACGATATTAACTTTGATAACTGATCAATGTGCAAAAGAAGCTCACAACACGGAACAAAAATAAAAAACACATTTTTTTATGGATATACAGGATGTAACAGAGCTAGTCCACAGTACTTTACAGGTAGATAGATGCCTACCATAATTGCAGGCGAGTGCAATGAGAATATTAAAGCATTAGCTGTAACCCATCAATAATGACGGAATATTGGGTCGCGTCTTTGCTACGCTCTAGTATATATTTATTGTATCTTTTTGTCCGTCGACGGAGTAGCGACGGTGGCAACGTGCGTTGAACAGTCGGTCCGGGTTTGCTGGCGCGGGGTTCAGGCCCCCTCTCCGGCCGTTTAATTTGTTTTTTAGCTGTGACAGACGACAAAATTATTATGTTTGATAACTTTTGCTTAAACACATATTTAGCAAGACTAGCGGTACATAATGGCGTTCTAGTGCCAACCCTTATGTATGGAAGTGAAGCCTGGAATTGGCAAAAGAGGAATGAAAGTAGACTGAATGTGGTTGAAATGCGGTCACTAAGACGCTTGTGTGGAAAATCTTTGGTGGATAGAGTGAGGAATGAACAAATTAGAAGTGAATGCAATGCTGGCTGTAGTGTGGTAGATAGAATAAAGAAAGGAGTGCTGAGATGGTTTGGTCATGTGGAACGTATGAACGAGGAAAGGATGGTTAAGAAAATATATGAGGCGAATGTTGAAGGCAACAGGAATAGAGGGCGTCCGCGAAAGACCTGGCACGATCAGGTACTACAAGTATTTGAGGATGGCCCTGTTAAAAGCCGCAACAATCGTAGAACGTGTATGAGAAGATGTATGAATGTGGCCGAAGCAAAAGTGGTGTGCCAGGATAGAAGAGTGTGGCGTTCAATCCTCTCTGCCTACCCCTGCAGGGAAACGGCGTGATGGTTAGTTAGTTAGTTAGTTAGGGAAAAAAATATCGAAATTAAATATATTGTTCAGCTGCTCATCTCGGCACAGGTTCTTCCTAGTGAGATGAGCAGCTCTAACTTCTATGTCATGTAACAAGATGAAGATAAATAAATAAATAAAAAAATAAAAATATTTATCCAACAGTGTATTATGAAATATTAAAATCTGAATTTGATAATAATAATTTTGCTTTCTGTTTGTAACATCCTAGAACCCAGTAGCTGATCTCAATCAGTTTTCAAAGTTAGTATGATTCCAGAATTGTTATTAAATAAAATGAAAACATTGACATTGTGCTTTTTTAATAAAATACTCTGAATTAGATTTCTTTTAAGAAGTAAGAAGCAAAAACGCGTAATTCTCTATTAAATAATTTCCATCACTAATATTATTAAGACGCTACGCTACTCTTGATGGCATCGAAATATGTAACAAAAGTACGTCATATAATAAAGCGAATGAATTTTTAATATTGCTTATAAGTTACTTTTACCAAAGTCTGACATTTAATAAAATATAAAATCAGGAATATTGAAAAAAAAATTGCAAACTTTCAAGTAGCTTATCTCAGTAACGATTGATATTAGGCCATTGTTGATTGAACATTTTCATTCATAATTACGTACCTGTACAGTATTGAGGACTATCTCTGTTACACTCTGTATAATATAGTTTAGAGTGCTGTGAAATATATACAAATCGAAAATAAGAGTTCTCACCATATTTGTGGTTAGGCAAAGACCTTCACGGAAAAAATTATGAATTAGAATTTTTTTTTATTAAAGTTTTGTTTTAAATAGTACTCGTGTATAGGGTGTCTCATAGGTAGTAGCAAAAACTTAACAAGTGAATTCCTGCCTTGATAATGAGTCGAAAGTGTTCAAGCAACCATGACCTAATATCAACAGTTAAGGAGATATGTGACATCAAAGTTTGCATATTTCTTTCAATATTTTTGACTTATTTTTTGCAAAACGTTGGACTGTCATTACAGTAACTATATCTAATATGAAAAATTCATTCCTTTTAATACAAGTCAAATAAAATAATAAAAACATTCCAATTGGATTTTTTCGGGGTTTTTATTATTTTATTTAACTTTTATTGAAACGAATGAGGTAACGTTTTGTAAAAAATAAGTTTGAAATATTGAAAAATAATGTACACTTTGTAACTGCATAACTCGGTAACTATTGATATTAGGTTGTGGCTGCTGGAACATTTTCGACTCATAATCAAGGCAGGAATCCACCTGTAAAGTATTGCGGACTAGTTCTGTCACACCCTGTATTTTAATAATAAAATATGACAGGCAAAATTAAAAAATAATATCACTTTCACTACATTCCAGCTGCTCGTTGTATTTGGTCCGGTGGCTTCCCGGGCCTTAAGTGGCACGTAGTTATAAATGCATAATTAAGCGTCCAGCGCGGAATGATGTCAACGAGCATCCTGTGAATTCTCCGAGGAAAGCGATCCCCCCGTCCCACGGTGCCCGGCATCAGGCCGAGCAGATGCCGTTTAATCCGACCGAATTGAAGCCCGTAATTTAGATTACAGCAATGACTCGAGATTTTTTGAAAATTAAAACTTGCACACTGGTCAATTGAACACAGTTTTGTTGAAAGCGTCCAACGCTTAAGACTGGTTTGGAAATAGTTTAATATACACTTTAATAAGTGCCAATATACAGGGTAGCTCATAGCTAGTAGCAAAAACTTCAGGGGAGTCTTCTTTATGCAATTTTGAATAGAAAGTTCTCTTTACATTTTGGGTGGAATGTTGAGTGACGGAGATAAGTGATATCAATGTTTGCATTCCCCCCCCCCCAATATTTTTGACTTATTTTCAGTAAAATGTTGGACTACCACTACAGTAACTTATATGGGCTATTAAAAATTTATTCCCTTTGATACAGCTCAAATAAAATTATTAAAACCTTGCAGTAACTTGAAAAATATTTTTTTGTAAGGTTTTTGTCATTTTATCTGACTTGTACAAATGAATTTTTAATATTCTGTGTATAGTTTTTTCTGGGATATTCTGCCGTGTATATGTGACCTCTCTGGCCAAAGTTTCGGATCCCATTGCAGGGTCCATCATCAGGGCTGATGTGATCATCAGGCGTGATGGGACATCAGCCCTGATGATGGACCCTGCAATGGGATCCGAAACGTTGGCCAGAGAGGTCACATATACACGGCAGAATATCCCAGAAAACTATACACAGAAGATTCTGAACGGCCGTGAAAACCTAAGGAAATTTTTGAATTTTTAATACTCCACATAAGTTACTGTAGTGATACTCGTACATTTTACAGAAAATAAGTCAGAAATATTGAGGAAAAAAATGCAGACTTTGACGTCACTTATCTCCGTAACTGTCGACATTTCACCCAAAGTGTAAAGAATATTTTCTAATCAAAACTGCATAAAGAAGACTCCCCGAAGTTTTTGCTACTAGCTATAGGACACCTTGTATATATTTTTAATAATTTATCGGTATGTCACCCAGTAAAATGGTCTTATTGCAAATCGAGAACTACCCCGTACATAAAGTAATTAATCGCCTCCTTGTAAAAAAGTCACCAATTTCTACATAAAATTTGAGGCTCTCAGGGTGGTGGAGTCGTTTTTGATTCAGTCACGAGAGAGAAACGAACCTGTGTAAATTTCCCTTTAGATTTCTCGAAGTCGGCGTGGTATTTGACGTTTGACTGTATCTTGGTGTTCTCCGCTATCCTCTTCAGCTCCGGGGTCTCTGCCATCGTCGTGGGCTTCACCTTTGGTATATGTCTGCAAGTAAAATCATTTCATGAGAACGTTGCACATGCTTTTTTAAAAATATTACAACACTAGCTGTAACCCGTCTAAAATGAAATAAGTATTTAATAAAAAAAAAAATTGAAAAAAATTTACTATAAAAATGTTACAGACGTTACACGAAGTTACGGGGACAGACAGACAGATAGACAACGAAATTATTATAATTTGTGATTGTTCCGACACAGTGTGTAATAATATGTAGGCAAGCTGTAATCTGTCAAAAATGACAGTATTTTAACATGCCGGTTCTTGAGTATAGCCAACACCCAAATAACGACTTTTATCAAAATATTTGAACATTTTCTTATATCAGTTGATGGAACTATTTTAAACCTTGGCGATTGTGCGTGCGTAAAAGTAACGCGACAACATATTTAAATAATTAATATTATAAATAAAATAGACATCAAAATAAAATGAGAAAAAATATTCCGGTACCGGGAATCGAACCCAAGCCTCCCGGGTGAGAGCCAGGTAGCCAACCTAGCCACCACACTGCACATGAGATGTCGCTAATTGTGGAGAAAATGTTTGTAAAGCCAGTGTACCTAAAGAAAATATATTGTGCGCTCCATAACAATCTTTTTTTGGTACAAATGATTCGCATCTTTGCTAAGTCCCATAGAGACTAAAGGCTTTAGATTAAATTTGATCACCAAACCAAAAGTTATTTTTAAATGTATATTTTTTATGATTTGATTCTGCCATAAATTTTTTCTCTTTGTTATAGATATGCCGGATATACGGATCAAATCACCAATGCAGAAATGTTCTGAGACAGCAATTTGGAATTCCCGCATTTGTAAAATATCATTAATGTTCCAACATAATTGTTACCAAGAATAATCCTGTCTTTATCACATTTATATCAAATTGTACAGCTATCTTCTTCCTTGTATGTATTCCCTTCTTTAGTGTTTTAACAGAATTGTTTCTTAAAATTAGGCAGAAATACAAAAACCTTAATTAACTCTAAAAATTTTATAGCATCTCTTTTCAATAGTTTTCATATAAATGCAAGTTGTTGAATGTAAAATATTATATAGATTGATAATGCCCTCATAAGGCGAAACATGTCTCAAAAAATTAAAAATGTTGAACTAAAAAACAAGCATTTTATTTCCATATGCGTGTCTACCGTTCCTAGTAAATATGGTTACCAAATACACAAACTCGTTCACCTGTTCTAAGCATTCATTACTTACCATCACATCACTCTTAATCACTCTCTACGCAAAATAAATGTGACTTGAGTCTAATTGTATGCAGAAATATCCGTACACATTGGTAACAGATTCACCCCGACGAAGGCCTCTCAAATGTGGCCCAAAATGTTGACTTAGACGAAAACCCACAAGTTATTTTATTGTATATATAAGATGAGATATCTGTAACATTCGCAAATCGAAATGGAGATTACATCATGCGCCTTCGAGATAAAGCCACAGCGTTTAAATCTCTAGAGCCGTGTTTCCCAAACTATGGGTCGCGACCTACTGGTGGGTCGCTAGCAGACATTAGGCGGGTCGCAGTCACAACACCGCGCAACACGTCTCATCAGGGTCGTGTCGTGTTTTTTATAGATAACGAAGTGCATCCAGATATCAATTTAGTATCTGCAATTCCACTCATTTAACAGAGTCGAAAAATAACTTTAACTCCTACTTCGAAAAAGAGATGAAAAAGTTCAACGGATAAACTGGATTTAAAATCCATTTCAAGACAACATACCGACTGCAATGTCAACAAAAGCAAGTGAAGAGCTTATTGATTCATCAGAAGATACGTCGTCGAAAAATACTTTTAATCGCAAGCGATTAGTAAAATTCTGGCTTTCAGTTTCTAACACTTATCCCTGCTTGTCTGACGAAGCCATGAAAGTCCTCCTCCCCTTCACTACCTCATATGTGAAGTGGAATTTTCTGCCATGGTTTCTATTAAGGCTAAATACAGAAATAAATTGGACGTATCGAATTCACCGCGATTAAAAAAGACTAAAATTTAAGTCACCGCTAACGCTGTTATGACAAAAAATAGGCAACAAATTCATCCTTCCCATTAAAATATCACATATTAACATTTTTCATAATTAAAAATTTCGATTATATTTGGAGGTTTTTCTTTTTTTCTTAATTGAACAATCTTTCGTGTGGTTACAATATGAATTGGGAAAATGTGAGGCGGGAGGTGGGTTCCGAAAATCAAAATTTTTTTGGTGGGTCCCGGTCCTGTCAACTTTGGGAACCACTGCTCTAGAGTAAACACAAAAAAAGCATATTTAGACCACGAGCCGGAGTAAAATAAACCAACAGACGGCTGAATCACGGGGAGGTGTTTCACAAGCCAGCCGCACCGCGCCGGAGCAGTCAGCCGCACTCTCTCTGTAAACAACAGGTGAAATGTATATTTCTATAAATCATAAAAATAGATTTTTCCTATGTAGTGGAATGTGACCGATGGCCTTTGAGATGTGGTTTAATTATAGTAGAAACGGAAAGATTTACACGAGAATTTTACAATTAGGAATTCCCGGAAATTTCTGGAAAGGTTTAGAATAAACCATTTCATTCGCGAAACGTCTGGAAACCCGAGAATGTATATATGGCGCAACATAACCGCTGCGCGGAGCACGAAATTTCAGCACTGCACCAAAGCGATTTCATAGGAACTAGCGACGAATGACCAGCAACAATAAATTAGGAGAGTACTTACCAAGCGTCCAATAGTGAAACGACTCTGTAATTAATTTGATATTTGCTGACACACTTTATGTTTTGTGTGTATTCCAATGATCAATTTGCTTATTCACTTAATTATGTCGGTTCCAAACGAATAAGTATTTATTTATTTATATAAAAAAAAAAATATAAAAAGAATTACTATAAAGAAGTTACGGACGTAAAAACAAAGTTACGGGGACAGACAGACGGACAGACAACGAAATTATTATAATTGGGATAATACATGTCCTAATTTGCGCCCTAAGTGTTCAAATAGCATAGCTGTCTTATCAAATATTATTTTTATATCATTTGAGTTCATTATTTATAATTAATAATACCTATAAATTCAATCTGTTTCCGTTTACATAAATTAGTTCACGATAAAAAAGCTTGTCTAATTGTAAGTTTTTGAACATTTAATACGCGTGGGAGCATCCGCAAACTATGTGGCCTTACTAGGAGAATGCTACGCTGGGCTACGTGAGGGGAGGGGAGGGAGGGGGGTCAGAGCCACGCTACGCAATTCTTTATTTTATGTGACACAATTAAAGCGGTACAGAGGTATGCGATCGATAAATCATCAACAAGTATCAAGGTTTTATATACATATATATTTTTTTAAATTATAATTAATATTAGTTATTATTAATTATGAAAATATCTTGTTCATTTTATACCCAACACTTTAAAAATAGTTTTGGCAAAAGAAAACGGTACAAAATGTCTTCTGGAATTAATAGAAAAAAAAACTACACGCTAAAATACATTTATTTACGACGACAATGCAATCGGCGATATCGAATTTTTTTCGATCGAGCACCACTTTCTCGTTTGTCGCATATCGAAAAGAAAGCGCCAGAGCCGCCGGAGGCCTTCATCCGGCTGTGGATCGATGACGACGACGAAAAGTTGAGCGCCCCTGGATAGATATTTCTGCTGATGGGAGATGGCGCGTTAAATACTAAACAGTTGTACCATTACACTATTCATACCGAAATATTAGCGACGATTCGACACGGCCATATCCCGTTTTCGCCACGGCGAAACGGAATCCATAGATAAATACGGTCATTACTAATATGGAAATCATCATACGCGGTAGCATCATTATCGGTTCACAGTAACCATGACCGGGAGAGATGGCGGGGAGAGAGATCGCCCCGCCCTCTCGAATCTTTCGCGTGCCAGATTTCACGTGAGGATTTATAAAATTCGCGAAATTTTAGTTTTTCTCAAAAATTTTCATTTTCGTCAAAACATCGATATTGTCAGGAAATTCCGAAAAAATTGTTCCATCTTTGTTCAATCGATATTATAACGAAATTGTGTGTCGGAAAAACTTTGGATCGTTTTTTAACCCCTTTCCCGTGATCCAAACGAGCTGAAACTTTGCAGGCAGACTTGTGGCGATGATA
>JADDOH010008877.1:0-29199 GCA_016648135.1 Agrypnia vestita
AACTACCAAGACATTTCCGTTAGTTTATGTCTACATTTTTGGTAGGCAGTAATTTTAAGCAATATTATAAAATATCGACACAATGAATAAAGTGTGCGTATATATTCAATTACAGAAAATCCTTTCAGTTTTTTTACATTTCTTATCCAGTCGTGTTGAAATTCTTACTTACCTTTGTCATTTGTGTCAGGGAAGCATTCCGCTTTTGACATTACCAACAATATTCTCGAGCGCTCCCCCGTAAGCACTGCCCCAGGCGCGACTTCCGACTCGAGAGCATTTCCGCTAGTTTTCCGCCGACGGCGATATCTCAACTACAGACTGGGGACCGCCGCTCCGCGCCGCGCCGGGGCGAACCTTCAGACGATAGCCGTATGTCTATAATGTTCCTTACCTACATATGTACTTTCTCAAATGCCACTGTTTGTTTGAGAAGTGCTTACTTATCGTCATTCGCCCGGTTCTTTCTGTGCGAGATTTGCATTTTTGCAGTGAATTTATTGAACCTTGACGTACAATTTTTTTATTTTGCAGTTTTTCATTTTTATTGATTATGGACTTCTGAATGGGGAAAATTCTTTCTCTTTCATCTGTGTTGACGATAAACACAACAAAGCTGATTTATTTTAACTTTTTGTAGACTGACGTTATTTATTGTAAAAAACTCCATTTTTAACTTTTATAAATTAAAAAATCAACACACGATTTTGAGAGGTCAATATTTTTAATATCCAAACCAGGAAGATCCTTTCCGTAAGTTATGCCATAAACATAGAGCATTTTAGTGAGTTTATATACAAAAATTATTTGGTGAAATTATACATGAATAGTACAACCAATACAGTTAATGGTTTTACAATTATACCTACCATCTGAATAGGTAATTAAATGTTAACTCTAAAATAACAAGGAAAATTTAATAAATACAAACAATATATGATAGATATTAATTAGACTTTCCCAATAATGATAATTTGGGAAATAACAAAGATAATGAAATAAGTGCAGGTGACATTTATTTTTGAGTAAAAACAACATAGAAACAGATGTGATTGCTAAATGGACCAAGTAGTATAATGTACTTTTTTATGTATACCTAGAACCAGGGTTCGAAAAAATCCGATTTTTATGTTAAAAATCAAACAATCGGATTTTTTGATTTTGTAGGATGACATCCTATAAATTATATCCAACGACTTACGTTTGTTCATCTTTTGTTTTTAATATTATTTTTATCTGTGGTCGTAGTAAAAATCGTTATAGTTAATACTCATGTTTGATTATATATAATATCTAGTTTTTAATTTAATCCTAATAGAAATGTTCTTCATTTAGGACGTAATGTTTTAAACTAAAGTAATCTGCAGTTTTTGTTTAGACATTGCACTATCTACCAGTTTGCATGGCGAGTTAAACGTCACCCACGAGCTATAACTAATTTATTACGGAATATTAAAATATATTGAACGCTGACTACTGGCGACCTCAATAAATAACCCATACGCTGAAATTAACAATCAAATAACGGTTACGTTGTTTTTCATCCCTCTCCAAAAATAGCGTTTTTCTTACGCATCGCAAGTTATCCGTAAGCCCAACACGAATCATATGAAGCAGGTCTCAAGCGGCCCGCCCCGGCCGTGTTTATTCTGCAGCTAAACGTCCTTTGTCTACAAGTAACACCATCAGATACATCGTACATTTCGCCCCGGGCTGCGGGCTCGACGTGAATTATTAAGTTTCCTTTTATTTTGCAAATTTATTGCGTGTTGAACAAGCCATAAATCTTCAAGTTTTTGGCTTTAGAAGTACCCAACTTGTATATACACGCCTCTCTGCGCAGCGCTGTCGAGATGGTATTCGTTCCATGTGAAATATTTAACAAAATACCGCATTCTTAATGTCTCGTAAGAAATCGCTAGTTCGCCCGAAGTTTTCAATGGTGTCGTTACTCGGGCGCATGTTTAGAATATTACTTTTATATGAACAGAATTTCATGTTTATTTATTGCTCGCGGGTTAACACACAGTTTATTTTCACTTGGCTCTGTGTACCTAATGGTTACTCGGTCGATTTCTGAAATAGGCGTATTGTGTTCTTATGTTTTAACTAAATGTCATTGCAGTATAATAATTTTATATATTTTTCTTCCATTTCTTCTGTCTTATCAGAACTCAACTTCGAGTTTTAGCACCTCCAGACGTGTAATTCTGGTCTATAGAGCTGATTTAAGTCAAGAGCTTAGAAGTTGTAGTCTCAATCAAGATACATGTATTTTAGATGTCTCACAGAGATGAAGCCATTTTTATATGGCATAAAAGTCTTCGGGTGTTACGGCCTGTCATTGGCTGTCTTACGCGATCACTTTATACAATTTATCGTTCACCGATTCCACCCAAGATAGACTACCATATCTATCAGCATTTGAAAGTTTCATCGGTGTAATCGATGAATGTTATCACTTAAGCTAGCCAATGACAGGCCGTAAGCCCTGTAAACGCCCAAGGACTTCCATACCTATATTCTCATTTAAAAATAGCTTCGTCTTATATCTTGTTTAGAAGTTGTCGTCTCCTTCTACGAATTATTATAAAAATCGCTTCTTGCTAAGAGATCTTGCGATGTGATTGTCTTACATTTCTCCGAATGATTTACGCGAGGGCTTTTCCAATAAATAAAGTGCGACAGAAATGCGTACTCAACCGAGAACAATTCGTCCCTCCCTGTATGATATTCACATGGTCGTATAACCCGTAAATTGTCAGACTGTTTCCTTCGTTTGGCATTCAATTTTTCGCGCGGGGTCCCCCAGGTGTCCCGGCCGGAGGTGCCTCCCGTGATGATGTTATTCCGCCTGTTTCCTCGCTTCCCTCCGCCCCTGTTATTCCTCGCTCGCCCTCCGTCTCCGGCGCCCACTTCCCGACCGTAAATTCCCGTACAAAGCGTCGCTTTGGCCTATCTGTTTCTCCAGCATTTTTTCCCTTCGTTTACCTTGTTTTATTCTCCTCCATCGAGGAATTCTAACGTTATTTATTCATGATTTTTCCTCGCTTATGAAATCGTAGGCGTTTGAAATTTTTCGCGTTCGGATTGCTCGGTGTGTTTATGCCGGTGGAAATTTTCAATCTCGCTGAATATTTAGCGGCGTAGATATATCTACCATTATTTATTCCCTATTGAAAAACCTATTTTAGCGTCTGAGCTCTTTGAGTGTGTGTGTTTAGATGTAGATAATACATTAAGTAAATAATTTCATACATCTTGCTATATTAAGGGGGAATACCTACCTACAAACCGCGGAAAAAGGCAATTTTTGTGATTTTTTTTAAGAAAACCTATTTGAATTATGGTATTGGTATTATTTCTAAATAAAAGTACATGCTTTTAAGAATATGTTAAATTTTTATTATTTAAAAAATATTCTACATTGGCGGAAAATTCTTGGATTTTGTCGACTGCCGAAAAAAAAAGGTCCTCCGCTATGACCACTCCCGTTTCATCTGTAATCTTCAGAATAAAATATAAAAATTGACATCAAAATTGACACTATAATTTAGTCTTCGACTTTTGAGTTTTTAAAAATATAGATTTTTGACAAAATGGCGGGCGTTTGAATTTAAAATAGCGTTTTTTAAGGAAATTTTCGGGTTTATTATGCCGATAAAAAAACTGTGTCACTTAAAAGAAAAACCTACGACAAAGAGTAGATCGGTTCAGTGGTTGCCGAGATAGTTTGGTAACCGATTTTCAAAACATGGTTTCGAGTTAAACGCGTTTGAAAATTGAGCAATGAATAAATCGCGAAATCTTTCAACTCATAAAATCATCGATTCCAGTTCCATAATATAAGTCCTCCACCTTGCTTAGAATTCCCATATCATCGAGCACTCTTCATAAACATAATAGAAACAGGTCTTACGTTTCTATTATGAAAGAGCCCTACTTGCAGCTAGCTGCGTATAGCGCGACACCGTGCGGCGCGGCGCGTAATGAACAACCTATAACTTTGTTATTTTTTTGAAATTTTGCTTGAAATTTTCACCAGACATTCTTAAGACCAAGCTTTAAGAAAATGCAAAAATTTAAAAATCGATTTTTTCGAAATGTCTAGGTAGGTATTCCCCCCTTAATATAATAGTGTCTTATTTTTACATCATATAAATCAGAGTGCTGATTTTTTCTGCGAGAATTCCCGGAGTATCTTGATCGAATTAAAATGATGATTTTTAAATCGAGATGCGTACATGGAATACGTGTCGCATCAATATTCTTACTATTTTCAAACTAAGCTGAACGCCTGTGCTTTGAAAATAGACTAACATGGTGATTTCCTACAACGAGGCTCGAACCACCGGTCACTAGATCACTAGACGAGCATCTTAATCACTAGACTAATAAGCTACTCTTAAATTTGTCCTAAGCCTAAAAAATCGCAAATTAAACGAGTACCTGCGTCCTCAATTTTATTGTATAGAAAATCGATAAGATTATATATCTGTCTCATTCCATTTCCAAACCGTATAATTTCATTTGTTCCTTTCTTTATTTAATTTCAAGGCTTCTGGATATTGAAAGTTTTTTTTATACACCGCTTGAATAGAACGAGCGTTTTCCGTCCATATTTATTTGCCGAACCGTGTAACCCGACGCACTTACATTACAAGGCTGGGTTGTTTTTGTTTCCCTAACAACGCGACTGATTTACACCGATGTTGATATATCGAATTACCAAATGATCGGCGCTCGGCCATTTATGCAAATGTTTGCGAAGTCTCGCTCGACGGGCGAACAGATATCGCTCGTAACGAGGCGAGCTTGGTTCTGGCACATTTAGCCCCCTCTTTCACCCCATTCAATTTATATTCTTAGATTTTTGAGCCCTCGTTCTTTATATAACCTTATTACTCGTATCCCTCTGCACGGCCACAATCAAAGCGAGTTTATATTCGTTTACTCAATTTGCATGCGGTTTTTCTTCGTTTCGCCTTGAGGCGGCTAACTAGTCACGCAAACATTAGTGGAAAGAAATTTCGTTGTCTGTCCGTCCGTCTATGTGTCTGTCCGTAACTTTAACATCCGTAATTTCGATCGAATTCACGGATGTTAAAGTCAAAATTCACGGATGTTAAAGTCACGAAAAAACATATTAAACGGCCAAAGATGTGTTTGCAAAGATTGCTGCCGCCTCTCCGTGGTCCGACAAAAATATACTATAAATATATACTAGAGCTTAGAAAGGACGCGAATCTTTTCATGTTAGCCCAGCACAATCGTCAGGGTTTAAAATAGTAGGGGAGGGTGGGGCGTGTTGTGACAGGGGCAGGTTGTGACAAGGCGTTTAAAATTCGTGCCATTTAACTTAGCGTTACCCGCATAGATTCATTTCATGTGAACTCCGTAGCGTCAGTTGCTATCAAAATATTGGAGCCGTGCGGTTGATTTCAATAAAGTTAAATGATAAAGTTTGATTTTGAGGTACTAAACTAACTTTTTCTGCACTGATTCCAAGTGTTATACACCAATACTAGGTGAGTTATTTTACATTTTATTTACCAAATGTTGTGTCTTTTGGCTGTATTATCAGCAATAAAGGAAAACCTTGCGGTAAATAAATTCACTTTCATAGACATTTTAATATAAAATGATCGTATGGGGCGAGTTGTTACAAAAATGTGGGGGCTAGTTGTGACTGTCACAACTAGCCCCTTCGAAATAATTAAAAATTTATTTTCAATAAAACAATTATTAGATGTGAAACTGTACAGTTCTATTATTATTTTTACTTTACTTTTTTTATTCGTTTTCTTCAAGTATTCAAAATGGTAGGAAATTACATTAAAAAAAAGAAGAAGGGTGAAATTCCCGAAAGTGTTTATAAACTCACTGCTGCTGAGATAGAGGCTACTTTCTTTTGGTGTCAATTATAATTGTCATATATGACACTAAAACGATTCATAGATTGGAAAAAAGCCCTTCCATTTGTAAATTCTAAGCAACCCGGGATAAATTTTTACCCATGCCAAGAACTTGGAGATTACATTGCAAAATGTAGCAACGTTTATTATGGTTTGACCACAGCTGATGCGAAAAAGCTTGCATATGAGAATGCATATCAAAATACGATCAAA
Source organism: Agrypnia vestita (assembly GCA_016648135.1). Lineage (NCBI taxonomy): Eukaryota > Metazoa > Arthropoda > Insecta > Trichoptera > Phryganeidae > Agrypnia > Agrypnia vestita. The sequence goes on from JADDOH010008877.1 coordinate 6,129, forward strand.
ATTCACGAAAATTGAACAACACAATTGAACACCAGAGCAAATCCGGCCATTACCTAAAGCTAATCTAAGAAAGAACCTACGTAGTAGAAAGAAAATTTAACGCGTAATTTTAACTGACACGCCAATAAAAAATAAGTAAGACTTGGACGATAATCTAAGAAAGGAAAATAAAGGCGAAAAGATGTGAAAGTCAAATCACAAAAGGAACTAAAAAAAAACAAGCACCCAATAAATCAAAAGCGGAAATAAAGAAAAAACTACCCAAGAAAGAGACTTTTGGAGTGAATGAACGAATTCTAGTATCGTCTTCATCCAGCAAGACTGAAGAGGAGCCACCTATCTTGGAAACTGATGACAGCGATGCAAACGAAGATGAGCAATGCTTTCCTTGTAAAAACCCTTATTCTAATGATATTTCGGGTAAAAGGTGGGTGAGGTGCATAAAATGCCAGAGATGATGTAATGAGCTATGTGCTGGAATGGACGAATTCACTCAAGATTGTATTTATGACTTTTGTTTGACCGGCAAAAAATAATTTTAATAGATTATAGAATTTTCTTACCAGAGTTAATAAGAGTACAAATTTTGTTTATTTGTTGATAGTTAATTATAAAACATGTTACTACTTGTACAATTAATTGTTCATAACATTTGTTTTGTTAATTAAATTACTTAAATACTCAACAATATTTGACGATTAGTTCGTCACAACCTGCCCCACCCTTGTCACAACTGACCCCTCGGGTGGGGCAGGTTGTGACAATTCCCATATTTTGAAAAACCGTATTTTGTTGCGTTGTCCTTTTGGTGACATGGTCAAAAATGCTAATTTTTTATAGGTGAAGAATTGTTTGTTTCAACTGAAATGTAATTTTTTTGATATTATTAAAGATTCTTCCACAACACCTTTTTTCATAAATTAGTCACAACACGCCCCACCCTCCCCTACAACGAATTTAAAAAGTTTTTACAACCTCTCAAATTTTGTGTGTTAGATTTCTGATCTACTCTGCCATTTGTCTTGAGAAAGCAAGGCCAGGGATGGTGAAGTTGAATACAAGGCAAAACAGCCTAAAAAACAAAATACAGAACGTTCAGAACTAAGTCCAAAACGGGAACAGACGATGCAAAATTTCATTACTAAAAACACAAGTCGTGCCAGTAGCGCATTTAAATTAATAAAAATATAATATTTACATTGTTTGTCTGCCTGTAGTGTCAGTAACTAGCTGGAATTACAAAAAAAAAAACACAGGTGAGGCGCGGGCACCCGAGTGTGACACGCAGTCAGCACGCGGTTCAGGTAACACGCAAGGGTCTTCCACCAAATTACACGGTCTTGACATTTTTATATTATTATTTTATTGTATTTAGCCTTAAGTTTGAGGGAATAATAAATTCATTTTAAAACGTTAAATGGTTTTCTATTTCATGAATTTTCAGATTAGTAATCGTGCAATTATTATGTCCCGCGAGTTTTCACGGAGTTGCGGCTGGTTTTAAATAATTTAGAAAATTAATTAAGACACGTGGTGAATTTATTAAATATGTGGCTAGATATGCCTAAATTCGAAAAAACATAAAACCTCGCAGGACTTTATTCCTGCCTTGTTTATGAGTTGAAAATTTTCATGCTATTATGACCTATTACCAATAGTTATGGAGATACGCGACATCAAAGTTTGCATTTTTTCCCAATATTTCTGACTTAGGGCCGGTTGTTTCAAGTTGGATGAAAGTAAGCGTTCTCTTAAAGCATAGATTTTTACGTTCTCCACCAATCAGACGATCCGTTTTCGTAAAAATCTATGCTTTTATCGACCGCTTACTTTGATCGAACTTGAAACAACCGGGCCTTACTGTTTGTTAAACGTTGGACTATCATTACAGAAACTTATATCGAATATGAAAAATTCGTTCCCATTAATACAAGTCAAATAAAATATTAAAAACCTTCGAATTTCAATTGGAAAACATTCCAATTTGAAATTGTAAGGGTTTTTAATATTTTATCTAATTTTTATTGAAATGAATGAATTTTTCGTAATCGATATAATTTACTGTAAAGATAGATTTTACAAAAATAAGTCCGAAATATTGAAAAAAAAAATGCAAACTTTGATGTCGCGTATCTCCATAACAATTGATAATAGGTCATGATAGGTCATGATAGCTTGAACATTTTGGACTCATAATCAAGGCAGGAATATAGTCCTATAAGGTTATTAATTTTTTTCAAATAACCCTCTGTAATAATTTATGTCACATATAATAATTGTATGTAATTATTTATTATAATTAATTTTTAATAACAATTTATAAATAAATATTTATTTATAAAATAAAAATCACGTTTTTTATCTGTCTACTTGTTGATTTATTTTAATACGTAACTAATCTGGGTGGAGGCTTTTAACAAAGATCACCTGACTTTCCTGGTCATGCCAAGTATTCCTTGCACATCCTTACCTCTGGTGCCATCAAAATATACATTATAAAAATTGGATTATTAGTCTTTATAATGTGATGTTCATCAAAAATATATTATTTTTTAATATCGGTACCATCACCAATAATAATACATATGAGCCGTTTCAAAATATACAAAAACACATTTTTTTTTAGATTTTAATTTCAATATATTCATATATATACATTTCATATATATACATTCATATATATACATTTACATATATACAATATATACATTTAAAACATTATTTATCTATCGTATGTGGTATATAAAAGCCAAAACAGCAATATCCAAAAATGAAAAAAATTTTTTTTTGATTATTAATTTTAAATATACTGAATCAAAAATTTACGATTATTATCCCTTCCAAAATCACGTTTCTTACAAATTTGTAGGATATGTTTCCTCTAAAATTTCAAATTCATTACATCACAAATTAGTAATCCTCGATGACTTCATTCATTTTTTTTTGGATATTGCAGCCTTTGCTTTTACACCCCACTTATAAAGTACAAGTCATGCGAAACTAAACAGTTTCACATGTTGTTAATAATATGAATACTAAACAACTAATCAAAGAAAACTCTTTGAGTTGCCTAAAATACATTTCACGGACTTAGGTAGGTTGTGATTTTTATTTACTCATATAAAAACTAACTAACTAACTAACTATCTAACCATCACGCCGTTTCGCCGCAGGGATAAGCAGAGAGGGTTGAACGCCACCCTCTTCTATCCTGGCACACCGCTTTTGCTTCGGCCACATTCATACATCTTCTCATACAAATTCTACGGTTGTTGCGGCTTTTAACGGGGCCATCCTCAAATACTTGTAGTATCTGGTCACACCAGGTCTTTCGCGGACGCCCTCTATTCCTGTTGCCTTCAACACTCGCCTCATATATTTTCTTAACCATCCTTTCCTCGTTCATACGTTCCACATGACCAAACCACCTCAACACTCCTTTCTTTATTCTATCTACCACACTACAGCCAGCATTGCATTCACGTCTAATTTGTTCATTCCTTACTCTTAGATTAGATTTTCCACACAAGCGTCTTAGTGACCGCATTTCTACCGCATTCAGTCTTCTTTCATTCCTCTTATAAACTCATATAAAATATCAAAATTCTAAAAACTCGCAAAACTAATAAGCGCACGTCCGAATCACAGATCCTAATCCGCTGTCAGACACGAAAAAAAATTGGCAACGCACTCGATTTCTGAACTTTTTACTTTCTTCCCCTCTTCCTCTGGATCGCGCATTGTCGCGCAGTAGCGCGCGTTTATTTCTGGAGACGCCTGGGCCGCGGACCAGCGTGCGACGTACGTCACGCCGCATCGGGCGGGCGTCCCACGCGCCGGAGAGGACAGAGCGAGAGGGGCGGGTCGCGGCGGTGTATTTCTGGCGGCGTGTTGTGCTCCCGTAATATGTCCACGATACAACTGGATTCAGTTTTAGCATCGGGGACAAACACACACCGGTTCCTCAACGAAGATGACTAATTTAAATAAAACGATTATTTATCGAATGTAATGATGTTTATACCCTGACTTGCTACAGAATTATGCCCTATTTGTACTAAATAATTATTTGCGAAATCGAGGTCACGCGCTATTTCATGTCCCAAAATGCAGAACGGATGTATTAATCATATCGCTTGAAGTGATCATGTCGATGTATTTAATGATAGCATTGAAAGCACCAAGTAGAAGATCGCCTCCATATAGGCGTTCACAGGTAAATGGAGCATTCTATTAGGCAATTTAAAAAAAAGAAGAATATATCGTATTGAAAATTTTATAACATCATTGAATGATACAGTCACTTCATGGTGCAACAATTTTTTTTAATAGAGATGCGTACATGTCCTATCAATATACTTGCTATTTTCTAAAAAAGCTAAATGCTTATGCCGTGAAAATAGGAATAACTTTCTAACGTTCTGGAATGGTACTCGAACCATCCACCACCAAATAACTAGGCAGGCATCAAGACCACTGCACCAACAAGCTATTCATCTGAAATATAATTTCATGTAAACTTTTTACCATACAGACAAAATTAGAGTGTTAAATATTTTTAATGACATAACGGATATTTGAAAAAGTGCTTTTTTGCAAAAAAATATAAACTTTATGCACGTTTATCGTAAATTTGTCAATAAAAATACATCATTTAAATTAACCTTTCGTTTTTTATTTAAAAATAACGGTAAAATTTCTTAAACTACAGTAAAAAAGTAACTTTTTTTTTATTCATAAACTTTAACATGCAAAATCGACTAGTAAAAATAATATAACGTTCTGTGACACATAAGATTATACGAATAAAGCAATTATAATATAAAATGAGATATTTATATACAGCGCATGTGGTACAAAAATCAATATTGTGTTACCACCACATATTACACCTTACATTTGGCACAAATAAATATAATCATACGCTTTTTCAAGAACATACAAGTATTGGCACTTTTCTCAAGTTTTTCTTTTAATACCTTCTTGTTTTGAGGAAGTTGAAATTGAAGTTGAAAAAAAAAAGTTTTCCGATCCACGAAGAGAAGCTTGGTCTGCCCTAACAACATGCTATTTATATTAAGTATCAATACTTAGTATCAATGTAGAGTGCTAATGTTATAATATGCAAATAAATTATTAATTAATGTGTTCCAAGGGTTCAGGATATTGTTTAGAAAATGAATATAGTTGAGTAGTGACTTTTTGAATGATGATAGGGTATCCGAAAAAATATTAGCATCAATTCTATGGTCAGCCTGATATATATTGTATGTATGACACATTCTTGTGATGGGAGAGTAATGACCAATATTATTAGAATGCCGACTTATTCTAAGGAACTCCAGGTTTATTGTACGAAGTTAATCATGCAAACGTATGTCAGATAAAGAAAGAGAATCAATAGCTTCACTGAGAATATTGTGAAGCATAGCAAGTTTGTATATTTAAAAATATATTCAAGATCGGATATCGACACATGAAATAATTATCATGCACCTTACCTTACCTCCTTAGATTAACTGTCATATAAATAAATAATATAAAATAATTTTAATTTTGGAGAATCTTTTTCACCTTAGAATGACTATTATTGCTCTGTTTTGTTGAATATCCATATTTTATGTCTCTTTGTTACTCAAGTACTACGTACAACGTAATATTGAAAATAAGGAGAAAGTATAGGCTTATTAATTATCCTTTTTGTTTCTTAAATCAATTTTTGTCTTATGTTTTCTTAAAATCTTGGCTAATTGGCCATCTGCTTTACTTACCGCTGCGCGTCTTTTAGTATGTGTGATTAACAATCGCCCATTGCCTGCTGATTTTCATATGATTTGTTTTTTTTTAGAAACTGGTAATGGCAAAAGCACGCACAACAATCATAATTTAATGATACGTTGCCGTGTACGCGCTCAAGTTTGACACAGTTTCAACTAAATGTATATTTTTACCTAAAAACTTAACTTCAAAAAAAAAAAAATTGGCTTAAAAAAATCGATGTGGATCGCCTCACACAATGTTAATCACACAATAAAACATACATGTTAATCGATGTATATAAAATATTTCTAAATGAATATATTTTTATTTATTTGATTCGTGTAATTTTATACATATAAATAATGCACTAGACAAAGTCTGTTCTGAAGCAACCACCTGTACAGTTTTTTTAAAGTTAAAACATTATTAAGATTAAATATTAGAAATAAAATTTTAATATTGCACGTTACAAATATAACAAAATTACTAATTTAAGAAACTAACGGACTAACGAACTGACTAATATAAAAAAAGAACTAAAATAACGAATAAAGAAGAAGAAGAACGAACACAAGGAAGACTACATATTAGGAATATATTTTTAAACATTATATATAAGGAATAAAGGCTCCGCACATCGAATGCTCAAGCTCCAAAGTTAGAAAACCTATATATATTCAAAACTACACACAGCTTCACGAGTCTGTCTTTAAAAAATGGTATATTACGCACTCTGCCAAAGTATTATCAGCTACGCCAAGTGTGCATGGGTTGGTGCAGCCCCAACCATAATAGACCCTGCAATAAAGTCTTAGAAATGGGTGATACGAGTAACAAACAAGAAACCATTTAGATATAACTCCGAAGATTCACCCAGAGTCCTTCAAGTGCTTGACACAAGACTGCAGTTCAATACTAAAATTATTCTTTCAAAAATCTTAATATCTTTCAAATATCTTAATGTATTTTTAAATAATCTGCGCAACTTAGTTAAAAAAACGTACGATTTGATTATTTTTAAAGCTGCTAATTAGTCCAATTATAACGAGGACACCGATTTATCGCGATTGCACGCGCGTGAGTTTGAGTATCCGCGGGCTCTGTCGAATTTTCCTCCCAACTATGTTGTGCCTCGTCCGTTGGGTTTGTTTTGAAGTTTCAGTTCGAGGCGCGCTCCTTTAATTATACGCGGCGTCGCGGCGTCCGAAGTTTCCACAATTCCCGGCGTCGTTCTTTCCTGTCACCTCGGACGCAGGAATTCCTGTGTTTTTTATTTCAAACCCGGGGGATACAGCGAAGCCGGCATCAACGTCCAAACGCGAGCGCGTTCCCTCGAATACCTGCGCCCAAAACGGCTGCAAAGTCGCTGTGATTTTTTGTGAAAGAAAATGTGAACGATACGACTTGAATTCCGCAAAATTTTTGTTGAAAGTGATGATTAAAACATCTGTGAACTAATTTAATAAATCGAGTGAACTGTGTCCATATTGTGCTTGCAACGGGATATTAGAGTACATAGTTTGTGCATTTGTTTATTGTTTATATCTATGGTTATGTTTAAGAGGCGATAAATATCGCACCTATACTTTCTCTCCCTCTCTCTCAGTGGAATCGTCCATTTTTTTGGTTCAACTTCTATTTATTAATTATTATTAAAATAATGCATATTATCCAAATACAGTGTTTAACATAGGTAGTCCACAATACTTTAGAGGTAGATTTCTGCCCAAATTATGAGTCCAAAATGTTCAAGAAACTATGTCCTATTTCCAATAGATATGGAGATAACGGTTTTAATTTTTTTTTTATATTATTTCTGACTTATATTTTGAACTATCATTAATGAACATCGATTATTAAAAAAATTATTCACTTTAATACAAGTCAAATAAATTGATTAAAACTTTACCAAAAAAATATTTGAACATTTTTTTAAAAATATTTTAAACATTAAAAAAATATATGTCAAATTTTTAAGAAAACAATGCAAATTTTGAAGACTTATAAAAATAATTATTGAAATAACTCCATAACTATTATTATAATGACACTGTTGCTTCAATATTTTCGACAAAATTTAGCCAGGAATCTATCTGTTAAGTATTGTGGACTAACTGTAAATGCTTCAATTCTTAACAATTTATGTTTTCGAGGTTTATTTTAAATTGAGATATTTTTTGTTCCAAGATTATTTCTACAAGCATTCTATTGCGCTATACATCGTAGATTTTCGAGATTTCGACTTCTTCCTGAAGTAAGGAGAGGAAGAAAGTTTCCTTGTATTTTTTCTCTTGTATTACGTTCGTGCTTGTCATGTCTCTTATATCGTGTCGCCATCAATGTCAACAGACGTCACTAATTAATAATTAGAGGAATAAAAAAAGCTTTGGACGCCGGTGGCGCTAGTAATAATTACAACACACATGTGAAACGTATTGTAAAACTGGAATTCAATCATGGGTGGAAATTGTGAATATTAATTATATTGTGTAAAGTGATCGCTCAAGCCAGCCGTATGATAGTTCGTAAGTCCTATGAACACCAAAAAAAAGACATCAATACCTACTTTCTCATTGAAAAAAATATAATTTCGTCTCTATGAGACATGTATAATATATTTAGATTTTTTTTGATGATCGCTCATGAATGGGCATTGCCGTCTCTTCTACTGCTTCTGCATGGAGCCTTAATTCTTCCTTTCTTTTAACTCGTGGCGTCTGCTTGCTTGTTTTCTTGACGAAAAAACTTTGGATCGATTTATAACCATTTTCCAGTGATCCAATCGAGCTGAAACTTTGCAAGCAGACTCGTGGCGATGATCAAAAATATCTATCAAATTTTCGTTAAAAAATAATAATAATAATGGTATAATTTTGGATTTTTAGAAATTTTAATGGTTTTTTCAAATTGCAATCATTACAAACGTTTGATTACTACCAACGGCGCCGGCGGCCCGATAATGTTATGGAATATTTAAAATTTGAATTACTCCGTCGGTAGATATAATAGGTACTTCACTACGAATTTCTAAAATTTATGACAATTGGTTCACAGATGACAGCAAAATTCACAAATATATCAAAATCTTGATTAAATTGACTGACAAATGTTTTTAGAATTTAATCTTCAAAGCACGTACTGTCATATCAAAGCTCAAAACATTTGAAGTTTTAGAAATATATTAAATTCCTGTAAGTTTAGTGTTATGTTATATGTTTTAATTCGTATTTAATTGTTGTTATATTTTACAAAGAAAGGGAGTATAGTAAAAATTGGTTTTTATGGGTTAGTTTTTTGGTTTCCTCCAGTCATGCAGTGAGCTTTGTTCATCGAGATCTTGGTCTGTCTGTCTTATTGGAGATCAGCGTCTCGACTTCCGCCCCAGAGAAAATTTGTAGTAAAATTATCGAATGTTTTATAATAACTTTTTAAATTAAATAATAATAAAAAAATGTTTAGAATCAATTAAGTAGGTAGGAACATGGAAAACCCTAACAAGGTTTTTTTATAATTAAATTAATTTGTCCAAATAGACTTTTTTGTTTTTTCATGGAAAATTTTGCTAATTTTTGGCTTAAACCTTATAATTCCACTATATACTAAAACATAGTGTAGTCAAACATTTTGAAATGGAGCACAGGGTGGAAGATTTGATTCTACACACACACACACACACATACATTCACACCACTAAACATTAATGTTGTAAGAACAATTCTGCGTAATATTCAAGAAACCTCAAATACACATCATGCAAAGATCTATGTAGTATGAGGTTGATATAATTTTGGTATCTGAAATTTGACAGGACAGTACCAAATTGTATCTACTGAAAAAAGTAGGAGATTCGTAATATTAATCAGCCTTGTAGCCTGATTTGACTTCGCCCGACTTTTTTTGGGGCTACCTACATATAAGAAAGAATCTACAAGAATAATCCGACGTCAATTCAAAAGAAACACATTCAATGAAAGACAAAATTCATCAAGATATCGAATATCAAAATTCTAATGAATTCAAAATGAAGAATGTTGTTTAATGTGTCCGCATTTGTGCAGCGTTTAGAGGGCGTCATAGCTGATACTATTTTTTATATCGTTTTGCTAGACAAAAACACCTTGTAAAAGTGTTTAATTCTTTCAAATATTTACTCAGGTCTTACGTGTTCTCCTAATACTTCTTGTACTGACATCATGTTTCTATTTGAAATACACATCTATTTGACTATATTGTCACGTGTCTTGGCTAAGGAAGAATTATTGAAAACAGATATATTAATCAATGATTAATTAACTTTTCAAAGTATAAAGTCCTTTAAAACGAATTTAACTTAATGTTTTTCTTTAATTACACTTTTTTGCAGTATATCACTCTTAAATGAACGCTTTATAATTGCTGGGTAACACTTATTTATTATTCACTAGAACACCCCATCCAGTTTCTCTGATATTTATCGCTCCGATTTATTTATTTTGCCAATAACGTACTTCGCTCGATTATTCGCTTTATTTATCGCTACGATTCTTTCACGATTGGCCACATTGGGCGTCATCTTGCGCGTATTTCGCGGCCGATTTCAACTGTCAACGTGACAACCATACGTGCCGCGGCCAGCGCCGTATTTATATCCGAATGCTGATACTTTCTTACTTTCTGGATCATTCTAGTATTAAAAAAGAGATCCTTGATATTTCGATAGTATTACGACATTCACAAGGAATTCTAACAGTACGTAAATTATTTTTATCCAGGATTTCCTTCGCATATCTGGTACATCAATTTTATAATTTTTTTTTTAAATTATATACAGTTTTATAACGTAAGGTACGAAGCACTCACCTTCATCCCTTATCAAAAACAGCCCGTATAATATATTAATGTTTGCAGTTTAACTGTTAAATATTTTGTGTTACGTAATAGTGTGCATAAAGCAAAATTAGATTGTCGATCAGCATTGTGGTATTCATAACATGTTATTTATTTTTCATCAAATGTTTGTATTAACCTCACTTTCCAATTGAAAAGCACAAACTGATATTTAATCCTCGAATTGTAGTGGTTTATTATGAAAGTAATGAGTACATGAAATATACGAGCATGTTTTCATGACTAACTATAACCAAACCAAGAAATTTGTCATGTTTTAAAATCCCTATTTGTTAATTACTGAGCAGCTAATGAAGACAAATTTTTAATTAAATTATCAATTTCTTTTTGTTCTTTGAAGATGAAATCCTTGTTTGTAAATAGTTTTATCAATTATAAAAATACGTCTATAACCTTAATATATACGGGCATTATCCTTGGCTTTACCCAACCGAGTTTCTCCAGGGTATGCTTGGCTACAATAGTTTAGAGACTAGAAGGAATGTGTATTTGATTACACATTTTTATCGATTGTTGCGCGGTATGATCGATAATCCTGAAATTATGCAGAGCATTGGTTTGTATGTTCCTGATAATTACACTAGACATCGTCAGCATAGATTGTTTCACATTCCAATATACAGGACCAACCTGCCGATAGTTATGCCTGTTGGAAGAGCCACAGCTATGCTGAACAAAATCGCTTTGGGTATTGATATATTCCATGTGTCTGAGGGGGTTTTCCGAAGCGAGATTCTCCTACACCTTTGACCAGATTTTATGTTATTTTTAATTTATTAAATATTTTCGTTTTTGATATATACTTCCTAATATGTATGCCTTAAACATTTTGTTTGTCATGTACATATTATCATGAAATAAATTGAATTGAATTGAATTGAATTAAATATAAAATAATAAAATCGTTGAATAGAACTTTTTGATCAATTGAGATAAATGAAAGAAGAATCTCAGAGACGAAACTATTTCATGGGAAATATGCAAGAAAGTCTTTAATGGGTGGCCAGGGCTTGCGACCTGTGTGAGCTGTGCTAGTTCACGATTCCACAGTAAGAACATCCACACATTATCAACTTTTTTGATATTGTATACCTGTATCATCTTTATCAGTCTTTTTTTAAATATTTATAATGACTATGCTAAAGCAATCATTCATTCCAATGACATAGTATACATAGATTTTGTCGCTCTTAATGATACCACTTTAAAGTGGAATATTAGTTTATCTTAATTAATGATTATCTCTCTGTGGAAAAAATCCAGTAATTGCGTTCTTAGAACATATATATAAAATATTATAACGAGATTCTTAAAAGAATTAACGCACTGTCCGAATTCCTTGTAATATGTCGTAACCCCATGGAAGGATCGAGACCGGCCTATAATCACCTAGGGTGATCGACAACCTTCGGGAAACGTCTATAAAATCTCTATACAGACAGTATGAAAATATCAGCAATTAGGTATAAGGTATAGAGCCGCGGCTTTTCCCCGAGTTGTCCTGTTTGACAGTTCGTTCAGTGAAAAATCAGCCACGAAGTGTGCGCGAGACGATACTCAGTGTGGCCAGTGTGTGGCCAGTCGTGAATTACGAAGCGAGTAATCGTGCAAAATACGTAATTGGCATTGAAAATAGATCCGATAAATACTACGAGCGAGAATTGGTTGGAATATTCTAGTGAATGTCAAATACGTGTTACCCAGCGATAAAAAAGTTTTAGTTTACGAGTGATATACTGCGAAATTGTGTAATTTTAATTCGTGTTAATCGGCTTAATTTACAGTGTTTTCATTCATTCCTCCCACAGCCACGACAAGTGACAACATTGTCGGACGTTTTTCGTATTAAAGCAGTAAATCATTTTAAATGAATTGTGAAGGGAATAAAAATATTCAGCATCCATTAGAAGACAATAATCTCCGGTGAAAAACTCGACTACGTGAATTTCCTCCATCGCCGCACTAAGCATCATAATTTATATTTGAGTTTTGTTTTTTTCTGTGAGCGTTTGAAGATCGGTCTGATTTATCATATTCCATCACATTTCCATAAACAGCACCACCTAATGTTTACGTGGTAATGTTGTGAATTTATAAACAAAGGTTTTTCAAAAGAATAAGAAATAATGGCGCTCATCTGGAACACACACCCGGCTTACCAGAAAGAAAATATCATTTTCTATGTTTATTGTTCGTATCTGTTGAAATATAAAAAGAGTTTCCTTTGTGCGCGGTATAACAATATTCAGATAACCGTATCTTTGTATTTCACCATGTGTGTTGATACGCGCCGAAGGTGTTTGTGATTGTTAAAACTACATGTATGTGATTATGATGTTCATGTAGGTTTAACAATCACAACGTACAATATAAAATTCCAATAGAAAAAATATAATCATTAGCGACATCTGTGGTCAATTAAGGGGAATGAAAAAGCTTTGGATTCCGGTCGTGATAATGATTATTTCAACATATATGAAACGGATTGTTAACTTAAATATATATATACAACTTCCAAAAATTTGATAGACGTGGTATTTTATCATGTATGGAAATGGTGAACGTTATATTGTTGAAAGAGATTACTTAAGCCAGCCGTATGATAGATCGTATGCCCTATGAACACCCAAAGACTTCCATACCTACTTTATCATAAAAAATATAATTTCGTCTCCATGAGATATCTATAATACAACTACACTTATGTGATTATGATGTGCATATAAGTGATTGTTTAATCTATACGAGTATATAATGATAATCTTATAAAGCATATAATGGGGATAGGGATGCACATTGAGGAATGTTACTCTTTATGTCCTGATATAGTAACATCAATAAACTAACTATTTCAAATCATCTGTGGTTACTATCTTCTTTTTCTAAGTTTAATATTACATACATTTTATTGCATTTTTTTTTGGACTATTATTAAATCGTTAAAAATGTAAAAATTTTATCGTTATACGTCTGCAAAACGAGACAAATCCTTGTGCTTACACACAGAGGGACTTCAGAAAAAAATTCAGGGTGTTAAAAAACAATTTTAGCAAACAATGATTATTTTTTGTCTTCAAAATAAATTTTTTGATTGCAATATAATACGTACCTGTCTTAGAATATGATCGGTAGTTTTTTGTGTATTGATTACAATTTTTATTTTAATTAATTTGTAATGTGGAAATTGATTTTATTTTTTATAAAAATAAGATTTTTGCTATTTCAAATGTAAATAAACTTGGTCTTGAATCGAATTACTTAAAATTATTAGAAATAAGAGATGCGTGCAAAAGTGTCACTAAAAAATAACAAAATACTAAAAATTTATTTTAATTATTTACGATCACGAAAGTCACATTCATTATATTTTACTCATACTGATATTTTATTTATATTATCAGGTAAAAGAATTTATTCAATTCGTTTAGTTAAATTATTAAATTATTCACCTGTCGATGCGAGATTCTGTTGCTTCTGAAACTCAAGTGGTAAAATTAAAATTATAATGAAACTCATATAGAGGTAATATTTTTTTATTTTTTCACAGAATTAAATGAACATCTTGAATAATATTTATAACTTCAACGCAAAATCCTTGAATACTGTACTATTACATTCTTTTACCATTTAAAAAGTCGGTTGAGTGTCCAATAAGTATGAATTAAATTTGAATTTAATTAAATTTAATTATTTTTGCTACGAAATTGTGATTTTTTAAAAATATTTATGTAATATTGCAATGAAATCGTATTTTTGAAAGATCATAATCATGATATCATGGTGTATCAAGAATAACAATTTATCTCTTTATTGGCTAGCAGTCACCGATTTTAAACCTTTCGAAATCGACCACCTTTCACTTTTTAATTATTATTCAATATATAATAATATATTTACTAACGTTATGTTATTTCCTAACGTCTTTAGTGAGACCGTCTTTGAGCATCGTGGTTGTCCACTTTCCTACCACTAAGTGAACTGCCTGTCTGCATTGCTCAAGGTCTTGGATCTTATTCAGAGTAACTAGTTTAACAACTTAAACAAGAGTTTCCGGGCATTTCAAGAACTTGGTCGGTTCATCTTGCTGGTGATCGTCGCCTCGCTCTTTATCCATCTACATGCCCAGTAACCACCAGCTTCTTCGGATTCATCCACCTTTTTCGACAATTGCACAAAAAAGCAAGAATTATTTCTTTAACTCCTGTGTGCCGGTGGTGTAACGTAGGTCTACATGTCATAGAAAATATTAAATATCTACCTTATTCACCAAAACTAAAACATCATATTTTTGTAATCATCGAATATACATTTTCACATCAAAATGACTAAATTAAACTGTTACGAATATGCGGAAGAGCACGACAATACCACACATTTTGTGTAGGACAGAGATGGCGTTTGCTTGGGTTTCGGTGAAAGAGAAAACAATATCGAAAGAGCACGGTAGAGTCGCGTAACACGTGTTAGAAAAAGACGGACTTCAGTCGCCGCGTCGTTGAATTTAATTGGTAATGATACGCCATGATTTTATGATAATTTACTAAAATAATGCAAATATGTATGTTTACCTTCCATAATTATATAAAAAGACCCTTAAAAAGTCTTGTCTGTATTGAAAAAAAAAATTTTTACCACAAATTATAAATTACGTCGATTTTTCATCATGTAACACTGTATTACACCACCGTTCCCGATGGTATTTTTTAGAACAGTTTTTTAAGAGTTAAATATTATGGAAAATTTTTGATCAATACTGAATACAAAAAATATTTTTCTCACAGATCATATTATTAACTTTGACATGTGCCGGTAATGTATCTAGTCACAATTTTTTTATCAATATGTGGCCTTTTCTTCTGATACGCCTGATGAGAGTACGGTAATCATTCATTTCTTTGTATTGTTATACAAGTGACGTTTGAGTTTTGAGGTTAACAGTATTCAGAAAATAAACATTTTACTGACTTTCGCATATGCTGCGATTAGTCTTAGTATTGTGACTGTTTAAAAAATATATTTTCTCCCTTTTAGTAATTATTTATAAAAGTATGTTTTAATTTTTAATAAATTTTAATTTTATTATGTTTTCATTTAGAAGATACTTTTCGTTGTTGAAAAAGTAAATTATTACTGTTGTTCGAAAGAAATTCTTTAAGTTATTGCGTGAAAGTTTCAAAAATGCCCCTTTATCCCACTGGCCTTTCACACCGAGGGTTCTAGGTTCGGTTCCTGGTGAGGTCACAATTAATCTATTTGATTACCTCAATCCTGGATGTTTTTGTGATTTGTTTCGCTTCAGTAATTGAGCCTCTTGGCCTGTTGAAGCTATTATTATATAGAAATTGAAAGTCGAAAATATTATTATGTAGAATAAGAACAAGTTTATAACTAACTTAACTAACTTACCATCACGCCGTTTCCCCGTAGGGGTAGGCAGAGATGATAGAGCGCCATAATCTTCTGTCCTGACATACAACTTTCGCCTCATCTACATTCATACATCTTCTCATGCATTGAGAAGTATGTAAACTACTAAATGTAAACTTTAAAGTTTGCTTGACATGAATACAGAGTTTCCTATGAATTTTGCAACACTTTATTCAAGCGAAGACATGTATTAAGAAAACCGCGAGGAATATTCAAAATAGTAATCTAGGATAGCTTAATAAATAAATAAATAAAAAAAAAAAAAAAAAAAAATAATCTGTTAAACCTATGTAATAACATAGGTTTAACAGATGCACAGTTTTATATGTTGTTTCCAAATTTATATAACGTTCGGTTATAGTCAAAAATTAATATGCGAACATAATATTATTTGCGTGTATATAGACTTTTACAAAATTTGTATATCAAATAAACACGTAATAATTATAGTTTTTATTTTTTATAATATTGTTTTCCGACGCTATACTTGCCAAGACAGATTCAGCTTTGATTTTATGGTGATCGTGGGCCATAGTTTAGACTCGTCTTCAGTTGAGCTGGCCAACCAATCCGAGGCCAGGAACGAGTGGTACGGCTCCTTGGTGATCGCGCCCTATTTTCCCAACATCAACAACAATTTCGTAAGGAAAAGAGCCTTGCCTTGCATA
The DNA here is from genome assembly GCA_016648135.1 of Agrypnia vestita. Classification (NCBI taxonomy): domain Eukaryota; kingdom Metazoa; phylum Arthropoda; class Insecta; order Trichoptera; family Phryganeidae; genus Agrypnia; species Agrypnia vestita. The sequence continues at coordinate 22,871 of JADDOH010008877.1, forward strand.
CCAATACTTTGGAAGTAAAACTCTAATATTTCAAAAAAAAAACAATAATTATAATTTCGTTGCCCGTCTGTCTGTCCGCAACTTACTTTATAAAAACTTTTTTCTTATTTTGTTTTCTTTTTTTGCAACAAGTTAAGGGGTTCACCGAAAAAATTGCTTAGTAATAAATTATGGCTCATCTATAAATCACCTCGCTTGGCTAACCGTAGATGGTGGCAGCTATCCGCACCAATTTAAGAAAATGATTGTTTTTAATATAATAAAGAATTGGTGTTGACCTCCGATCAACTGTAAGCATGTGTTGTTGTAAACTAAATTACACATCATATATGATTCTTGCACAAATCATGAGACATGTCTTATGGACACAAAAATAATTTAGGCGCTATTATAGTAATAAAGATTAGAGATCATAAATGACTGCTGCAAAAAGAAACTCCCTCGCAGCAGTTAAAATGGAATGTTGGTAATATAATGTCTTCTGTTAATTAATATTCTTTTTCTTCTTCATCAGCCTTCGTCTTTCCACTGCTGGATATAGGCCGCTTCCTTATTTTTCCATTCTTCCCTGCTGTTGGCTAATTGTAGCCATTTCTTTCCCCCCACAGCGACAATATCATCGGCCCATCTCTTTTGAGGTCTTCCGATGCCTCTTTTATTTTCCCAAGATCTCCATCTCAGAACTCTGGGAGGCCATCTTGATGCGCACGCAAGTGCTTGGTATTGAGATTTATCTCAACTTAATCTCTGAGATTTATCACGTTGTGTCTCGTTCCGTGGACGCGCGCCATTATAGAGAACGTTTACCCTTTAGGAAGCAAGTTAATAAAACGCCTGTCCAAATAATTAATGTTGGTGTTATGGCGTCCTGGGATATATTTAACCCTTTCAAAGAGCACAACAGATGCTGCATGCAGCACGCGCCTCGTCGCCCTTTTTTACTTCCTTGACTTTCTTTGAAACGAGGCGAACGGGGCTTATTTTTATAACATGCACATCCTTAGCTTAGGGGTTAGCGAGGCTCCCTCTGTGTAATGAATAAATACACAATACAATAGTATAAATTTTTTACCCGTACATGTTCTGGTAGAATTGTGCATAATAATAATTATTTGGAAACAACACAAAGAAGGTAGGAAAATAACAATTTTAATATTTTAATATGAACGTATGTTCATATTAAAATATTTTATAATCAAATAATGGGTAACATCAATTAATCATGTCCTCCTGAGGATAAAATCTAGTATTGTGTTCTTGAAAACTTTGAACACACAAATATTTTGAATATATAAAAACTGGTCTAAAACAATGAAGAATGTCATATACGTATAAAAAGAATATTGCTTAAAAAAACTCCCAATAAAAATACAAATATCTCATTACTAACGGAAATATCTATACTGCTTTATGGGGATTACAAATTTCAACCACAGATGGCGGTAATAAAATACAACTCGCATATTAAACAAGTTGTGCGAATTTAACATACCTAAATACAATACAATACTTTCAAAAAACTTATAGATGTGGTACTCTATCATGGGTGGAATTGGTGAACGCTACATTGTGTAAAGTGATGACTTAAGCCAACCTTACCCAACCGTACGAGCAAGCTTTTAAACACCCAAAAATATTATCATACCTATTTTCCCGTATAAAAAATAGCTTCGCTTCTGTGAGAAATTTATATATTATTTTTATTTTTTAACAAACAGGTTACTATTTTACCTAATAGATGGTCCTAGAGTGACATTAGAATATAAAGTATAAATATTTTACGAACATTTTGAATATGATACACTTACACAATGCACTTTTTGTGATAAATTAATAATAAATAATGTCTTTATCTGAATAATAATAATTTCGTGGTCTGTCAGTCTGCTCATCCATCTGTCAGTAATTTTTTTATATATATATATTTTTTTTAAATAAATTAATTAATACTTATTCTTTGGGAACCGACATGTAAAAGTGCCGACATATTTGACTGGTTACAGCTAATCGTAAAATAAATTGAAAATATTATTCAGAACAAAATAATATATATATATATATATCTTTAATATACCTTGATTAATTAATCTGTTCACAGCTGTTGAAGATTCCTCGGAAAGAAAAAGAAAAAATAATAGTTCACTAATAATACTTCAATCTGTGGTTATCTCGCGGGTGGTATAAATATTCGGTGTATCCGCGTTGCAAGATGTCCGGATTTATCGGGTCTCGCTTATTTTTAGCTTAGTTCACGATTCGTGAATGCTCGACGTCTTGACATCCGAGTCTTGCTTCTTTTCGAGACTTGATTCATATTCCGGGAAGCGCAACCGATACAAAAGTCGTGTTTTCTCTGCAGCCTGACATTTAATACCGGGGACGCTTCCAGCGCTGTCGGTGATTTCTATTTGCAGCTTCAAGCACCTGTTTTGCTTTTTCTGGAATCAATTCTTCCCAGACTTCTCGGGATCAGTTCGATTATTGCTCCCTTGTAATTTGATAGTTCGACTTCACTGGCGATAGTTTTCCTGGAGTTGTATTACTTGACTTTTAAATTTTTCATTGCAGGAGCACGAATGACGGGCGCGTGGTATGTGTTTGCGAGCGTATGGTGACGTCTGTCCGGGAAAAATGTTAAAGTTTTAATATCATTGAAAGATTTGGCAGATACTTCGTGGTGCAACATTATAATTTTTTTTTAACATTAAAGTTTTAACATTAAAGTTTTATTTTGTCAACCATATAAGACAGAGTAAACATCTTACATTTACTGTGACTCCATCAGGCCGTTTTTCCACCGGGGTAGGCAGAGGTAGGAGAGCAGGCGCAGCAGAGCGGGCGCGTTGATATGTGTTTGCGAGCGTATGGTGACGTCTGTCCGGGAAGAATGTTAAAGTTTTAATATCATTGAAAGATTTGGCAGATACTTCGTGGTGAAACATTATAATTTTTTTTTTAACATTAAAGTTTTATTTTGCCAACCATATAAGACAGAGTAAACATCTTACATTTACTGTGACTCCATCAGGCCGTTTCTCCACAGGGGTAAGCAGAGAGCATAGAACCCCATATTCTTCTATGCACACCACTTTTGCTTTGGCTACATTCATACATCTTCTCATGCAAGCTCTAGGGTTGTTGTGGCTTTTAACTCAGCCATCCTCCAATATGCCAGGTCTTTCGCGGACGCCTTCTATTCCTGTTGCCTTATCACTCGCCCCATATATTTTCTTAACCATCCTTTCCTCGCTCATACGTTCCACATGACCAAACCATCTCAGCACTCCTTTCTTTATTGTCTACCGCACTACAGCCAGCATTACATTCACTTTTATTTTTTTATTCCTCACTCTATCGACCAAAGTTTTTCTACAAAAGCGCCTTGGTGACCGCATTTCCACAGTATTCAGTCTACTTTCGTTCCTTTTTTCCAATTCCTGGATTCATTTACATACATCAGATTTGGCACTAGAACGCCATTATGTACCGCTAGTCTTACTTTTTTTGATAGGTATTCTTTTGATAGTAAATTGTGTCAATTATAAACTTTCCACTTAAATGAATTATTAATGATATTAGCGAATTGTGACAATGTAAAATATTTTTATGTTTCAATATATGTTGTGAAGGGATGGAAAGGGCGGGGTGGGATGTAGGAATAGAATAAACGAACGATGAATGGGAGTATATGGGAATATAAATGAAGTTAACTTTAGGGTACGGTTGTGAAATTAATTTTCGTTTAATGTTCGGAACAGTCGAGTTAAAAATACAAATGTGGTTGTAATTTTAGTTAAATAAATTTGTGGATCTGTAGATGAATGAGTTTTGTTTGGAGTTAGTTTTGCAAAGAGAGACATGGAAAATTGGTGACTTTTTGCTGTTACGATAAAAGATATAAAATGATAGACGTTGAAGGAGATCAGGAGTATCAACTTAATTGTATGCAATTTTAAATAATATCACAAATTCCGCTATATTTCTACAATAAGTTAATGTCTGTATGTTAAAGAATTTTTCAGCATCTTCATTGCTAACATGAGATTGAAAAGAGCAAAAGTTAAGGTATCTATATTGGACGCTTTCAATTCTTCTCTTGTATATTGTATAGCTTGGGTTCCATACCAGGGAAGCATATTCTAAAATACTTGGAACATATGTGTAATAAAGTGCCGTTAAAGTGCTAATTCCTTTGAATTTTTTGTTAACACGGATTATGAAACTAAGCATAGATGAAGTATTAGTTACCATGCTGTCTATGTGCTTATTTAAAGTCAATTTACTATCAAGTATAACGCAAATTATTAAGGGATAACGTAATCACCTGTACAACCAGAAGAATTTTTTCCAATTCACAGTGAATAGTGATGATTTCCAACATAATTAACGTGTGTGAGATGAGAAGAAGAAAAAGGCATGGTTTAAACTAGCTGTTTAACCCGGCAGTTAGACTTTATATATAACATTTATTAAATAACACAGGCCGACAATTTTGAAAACTTTTGAACGTTATTTTGTGTTAATTTGTATAAGAGAACTGAATGTATAAAATTCTATATTTAAAATGTGTATAACGGTATAGCATTCTTTGATCTCTTACAATATAATTGAATTCGGTTCCATTGAAAATTAGTGGGTAATATATTTCCTTTGGCTCAAAATGGAAATAACTAAAACCATGTCGATTTATATTATTAATAGAATCAAAAACAAATATAGGTGAAATTCGAGTGTTTTGCATGTTTGTGTATTTTAAGATCCCACATCTTGTGCTAAATTTATATTTGCCAAATTTTCTAGATCAAACACATAAACAATATATTTTATATAGGTGTAAATATTCCACATAATTTCGACATTTATCGTTTGCAAAGTGTGTTCACTTGTGTACTGTGTATCAGCACTGTGTTGTAAATTTACGGCAAATTTTCAGGATCAAACAAACAATATTTTAAATACGTAGATAGATTCCACAACATTTTGACATTTATCGTTTCCAATGTGTGTCGAAATAAATTATCCCATTTTTTACCAGTTTCGACATTCTTTTGATATTTAAATGTTGGAACTCGTCGGAAAAGCACTTTGCGGGCTATTTTTTAAATATATAGATGGAATGTTCCACATTGTTTTGACATTTATCGTTTCCAAAGTATATTCGCTTGTGTGCATTATTTTGTATATTTATGGCAAATATTTATGATCAAACAATAAACATTTTGTATTTTCTTCTTCTTATTATTCAGCCTTCGTCTCTCCAATGCTGGATATACGCCTCTTCAATACATTTTGAAGGGATTTGGCACTAATACACTACGATCGTACGACGGGTTGGTGAGTTTTGAAATCAACCGTCCTTAACACAGGGAACATACGCTGTTTGTAAACACAATAGCCTGTTGGTCTGCAAGAGGTATTTTATTTCTCTCCTATCCTCCATATCTGGCGAGTTTTCTCCTATCCGCCAGCTGGGGACACATCTTCTATCGGTTGAAGGCTCCGTCGAAAAGTACGAATATCTAAAACACGTAAATAGACTGTATATTGACGGTTTTTATTTCTAGAATATTTCACACAAAGTCAAGTCACCAGAATCTTCACGGAAATTTTGTCTATCGCCAGGTGAATCCGTTCAGTTTCACACATAAGTAACCACTCGCGCCGTATATCTGGTCAACTCGCATTAGGCATGCCTAGCACGGTTAGCTTTAATCTGTGTATTCGCAGAAACATCACAACAACTCTGCTCACGCGCGTTTGCATCCATACTTTTATACAAAATTGTTGGTTCCGCGAATGTTCGAGAACGTTCGACTAGTTTCTCCATATTTCTAGTGTTTTATGGGTTCTTAAAAAATTGATATTCATCGTTTTCAAAGTATGTTTGCTTGTGCGTCATGTCTGCGGCTGTCTGTCGAGTTAAATTACGTCTTTTTTTGTCAGTTTTCACATTCTTTTGATATTTTAATGTGGGGACCCTTCAGAGAAGCGCTTCGCGAGCTATTAATACGCGAGCTGGTGTACTGGTATCGGCTGCGACCGAGATACACGACGGTTTCCGAGTCAAAGATCAAGCGACTGAGTGTTCTTATTTATATGCAAATGCCTCAGTTTCCACCTTCGTCTATGCGCGAGCGGTTCGGAAAATATATTACATTCCATTCTTTGCGAAACATCGGCGATGTTTATAACCGTCTTAATTATTCCAGCCAGACAATGTTCTGAATTCCTTAACTCTTTGCGTCTTTGTGTATTACCCCTGCCGAATAATTTAAGCCCCCTAAGTAGTCTCAGTACCTGGGTATAGTTTTTGACAGACTGAAAGAAAT
>JADDOH010008878.1:0-20725 GCA_016648135.1 Agrypnia vestita
TTGGTCTCCGGCCGTCCACGGGGCTTGTTCTGTAGGTCGAAATTTCCAGAACGAAAACGTTGGAACCAAAAACGCACTGTGTTTTCTTTTGCGGCACCGTCGCCATACACATCATAAATCCTTCGAGCCGTTTCTGCAGCACTGGTGCCACGGTGGAACTCGTACTCGTAGATAACGCGATATTTCAAGTTTTTCATTTTGTAAACTGAGTGACGCAAAGAAAAAAACAATTGAGGAAAAAACAAATGAATTATAATTTTCAAAACACAAATACATGAGTAAATAGCTGTATAAATTTGGATTTGGAATTCCTAACCAAAGAGAAGATATTTGAGATCAAATTTGCCAGTACGGCAAAACGCCAATTTCATATGTACGGACCTAATATTACACTTTAAAGTTCCGAAAATGCACTGCATATTTTGACATTTCATGGGCAATATATGAGGTTAGGTTAGGTTATTAGGTTTGGTTAGGTTAGGTTATTAGGTTTGGTTTGTTTAATTTAGATTACGATTATTTTAGTTAGATTAAATTAACAGGACGTTAAATTATATAGTGAAATACTTATTTTCATTGTGTGAACAACGGGACCATCATCTTGGATTATTCCCGCTTACAGGCGTTTTCAGCACTAGATGTCTTAATCGGTACCTAAGACCGGTAATACATGTCCTAATCCTGACAGCGAATTACTCGTGCGCATATAACGCCAAGCAATCAATCAATAATGTAATTTATTACAATCAGACGTCAACCTCTGTTATGGAGCGTACACCGGGCGCACGTCGGCATCTGCGGTGTATTAAAGCAGTTACGCTACCAAATTCGGAATAAAATATATCGCGAGTGAGTCCTCCACTGGTCGGCACGTTTTTTGCGTGACTCACGGCCCGTCTGGCGCGGCCGGCCAGCGCGCTCCAGGTGGCGGCATCCGCCCGGCGACAGACCTTTCGAGATTGTTACATGTCAGGCTATGCTTCATCGTCTGCGCCTTGCTCTCGTCCGAGCGGCCGTGGTCCTCGGCCAGTCGCACGTGTGCTCAGGCCAAGTGGGCCATCGCCGAATGTTCAATACGGGATTCGGGATTAGATGAGAAAAGAAGCCCTTACAATAGTCTTCAAAATATTTATTTATTTACTTAACGCCCTTATGGGCTTTTACGAAATATACCAAATATAAAATAAAATAAATCATATAAGATAGATATGCAGTTAAAAAAATTCAAGTAGGTACATATAGTAACTAACTAACCATCACTCCGTTTCCCTGCAGGGTTAGGCAGAGAGGATTGAACGCCACACTTCTATCCTGGCACACCACTTTTGCTTCGGCCACATTCATACATCTTCTCATACAAGTTGTTGCGGCTTTTAACAGGGCCATCCTTAAATACTTGTAGTATCTGATCGTGCCAGGTCTTTCGCGGACGCCCTCTATTCCTGTTGCCTTCAACACTCGCCTCATATATTTTCTTAACCATCCTTTCCTCGTTCACACGTTCCACATGACCAAACCATCTCGGCACTCTTTTCTTTATTCTACCTACCACACGACAGCCAGCATTGCATTCATGTCTAATTTGTGCATTCCTCACTCTATCGACCAAAGATTTTCCACACAAGCGTCTTAGTGACCGCATTCAGTCTACTTTCATTCCTCTTTTGCCAATTCCAGGCTTCACTTCCGTACATCAGGGTTGGCACTAGAACTGGCATATAGTAGATTTGTGTAAATTAAATAGAGAAGTTTAAACAGGAAGAAGAAAAAGAAAAATTTGTTTATCCATTACCATTTAGTTAAGACGTAAAGAATTGTTTCAATTTAGTCGTATACACAGTTATACTATTAGCAAAAAAATATAAATAATATAAAAATACTCTATTTTAGAGTACGGTTGGCAACCCTAGCAATTGAGCATGTCCCTACATGCGCCTTAGTTATACATTCTCACAAACAGCTGGAACGACGTCGACATGTGGTTTGATCCGTTATGTTTAATTTATTTCTTACGCTAAAATAGAGTCATGGAAGCATGATGCTGACGTATGACAGTAAATCGTCCAAACTCCTATCTATATACGTGTCAAGATTTGATATTCATCTTATGACGTTCTTGTACTGTTGAGGGAATACTTCTCTTAGTGACCATATTTGTGTTCTATCCTCTATCTTTCTCATTTATATTTTAGTTGCAGATTTTTTGGTACCCTCTGCAAAAAAAATTCAGTTTGCAATTTGAATGTCCATTTTAAAAAATGAAAAATATCTTTAACAATATTTTTATATGTATGTTCTAAAGACACAATTACTGGATTTGCGGGTGGATGTTCTTGGGGTGGGATCGGTGAATGTTGTGTGTAAAGTGATCACTTAAAACAGCTAATACAGGTCATTAATACTTCTATACATGTTTCCCATATAAAAAGCTTCGTTTCTGAAAAGAAATCTTTATCTCTGAAGTCCAATAGGCCAGTGCATGCTCCCACTACTTATGTACGAAACATAGATATTGACCCACACTGTCAATGTCGGTCACATATTAAAAGTTGCCCCGTGAGAAATGAAGAGGGCTATGCTTAGAATATCTCTTGAGTGTCGGAATACCAGATGTACAAATTCCATTGAAAGAACATGCCAAAGAACCAACGTACAGATGTTACCTAAAAAAATAATAAGAATACAGTTCACTCATAATTGTTGAACATTATTAGCAGTCAATTATTGTTTGGTTAGTGTCTTGTTAATGAGAAACCTGGATCATATCGATGAATAAGTTTGATCTGCAGAACAACTTCCCTAAGCGTTCTCGAGGAGAATTTTCTACGAAATTGACGTATGTAAATTATCCGATATTAATATTATTACTCTTAAAGGAAAATCTTGCAGATTATCAAAGGAGCCATGAATAAAGGAGGAGTGTGGACAATGCAGTAAGTACTTTACTCGGTTCAAGGAGCTAAGACTAAGATAGGTAAAAAAGCTTCGACTTAATTGAAATGTGTGGGATACCTACAGCGGGTGTAATTGATTCACGAATCTCAGAAAGGATACTCTGTATTCTATACGGAGAAAAGACTCAGCTGGGAGGAGTAAATATGGATGACAAGGACCTGCTTTTGGTAAATGGTTAGAACTAAGTATCACGGAGACAGAAAATTGAGGAATTCAAAGCGCGATTTGAGCTACAGCGAAATTGAATGAAGAAAAGGAGTTTTAATACACTTTAAGAACGAATGAATTATTTTCACTCACGTTTACTTTAATCGTTCGGTATGCGTACAGAAAATAAGAGTTAAGGGATAAGAATTAAATGTACATGTTCACAATAGAGTGCCACCAGTATAAATTGGCGTGCGAGGGAGGGCGTCCCTGTCGCGAAACAGAAGTTGCCAGGGTGTAAATTTATTCACAATATATAATATATAGTGTCCGGTACATTGAAAAATACATTTTATGATATTATAATAGAAATTTGTTAAATAAATATTATAACAGCCGCTCTATCTAGAGTCTTGTCAAACGGTAATATTGGTCCATTATTTACTTTTTCAGCTTCGCAAAACTTTAAAACTGCATTGGTGATTACTTTTGCACCACCTGCAAGGTGTTGCAAGACTGTTTTGGACATAATTCAGTGTATATTGGAAATCAAGATGTCACAGCTCACGCGCAAAACGAGATTGAACTGAATGACGGTGCTGGCGGGGCGGGTTTTAGTTCCAAAGACACCGCACGCCAATCTACGTTAGTGAAGCCCTAGGTCCAAGGTTCTCTATCGGGCTGCACTCGTACCGTCTTGTGCAGTCCTATAATCACGGTGCACACCCTTCCTCACGAAGCGTCAGATCATAGGCATCCTCTTGGGACTGATTGATTACCAGCGCAATCCAGGGCTCTTCTTCTTGGTCCCAAGCAGATCCTCTGTTGATCAAGTTCCTGTTGTCACCACTGCTGTAACTGCAGGCTCTTCTGTGGTTCCCCACGCGGATCATCTACGAGCTTCTTTAAATCAATTTACCAGTTGGTGAAGGCCAAAGGCTTGGTTTAAGATCATTACAAATCTTAGAACGTGATGTCTGAATGCAATTTCGGAATATAGCAGAACATTGTTATTTTTATTGTTATCTAATTGTTATTTTTCTATGACTTTATAAATTAAGATCTATACTTGTTATGACTCTTCAGTATACCTTGTATTCTCTTGAAAAAGGGACCGTTGGTTCCTGAAACATGTCGAGTGTTTGTTAAAATAAAATCAGTGGTTAAAACAAAGTTACTTGTTTTTAATTTTAAAATGTCACCACAAAGTGAATTTGCATTTATTGAAGAAGTTATAGCAGAACATGTCAGAACAAAGTTTATCCAAGATATTTAAATGTTCTTGGTATTTCAATTCCTGTAATGGAATACGAACGAAAATGCTGTCAAGTCTGGGCATAATTTTTTATAATTCACAAGGTATTGATTGACAGACAGACAGAAGCATTCTTTCATAAATGAATTGTTATGTTAAGTAGCGCCACCTTTATCTCCAATTCATAAGTATCTAGGAATCAGAAATCGCCCCTTGTGCCATCTAAGGAATTATCCCATTACTAAAATAAGTTGGCAATCATAATCCTGATGGATTTATTATTGATCTTTAGAATTGTGTATACTGTATTATTTCAGTAAGGTCTTGTTTAAAATGTATTTTTTGTCTCGGTGGAGATAATCCAGGACAATTTTTTTCCCAGTCATCTCGAACGAATGGTATTTATTTATTTATCAATGCCTTAGTGGAATTTTACAGTACAAGAAAATTAAAAAGATTTTTATATACCTAACATAAAACACGTTTTACAGTAAATAATAAAAAAATAATAATATAAATAAAGCATATTTAAGATAAATGAACAATATAATATGTAACAATATAAAATGAATTAACAATAGAGATGAACAATATATATATAAACGATGATTAGTAAACAAGCAAACAGTAATAATTAGAAATCTTTAACAAATTAGTAATAGAGTAAAATAAAGAAAATTAAACCAATATACCAGATAAATAAGATGAGAAGTTAAAATAAACCAAAAAATAAATATAATAGATAAAATCAAAACATATTTTAAAGGTAAACAATAATTGGGACACTTTAAAATAAATAATTATATATAATTCATGGGGATTAAAACATGAGTAAAAATTTAGTCTATTAAACTGTAATTAATTCATATTAAAGAAAACACATTCTTATTGTGAAGTTGCAATTTCAGAACAAATTTCTGTGAATTATTAAACAAATTTTATTAATCAATTAGAAAAAACATACAGAAAAAATATTTTTACGTTAATTTGATTTTTTCTGTATGTCTTCTATGTAATTCTTCAATTCGGGTTTGCTCCTACATCGAAAAATGTCTACGAATTCCGAAAATTTGTTTCCAAGGTGATGCATGCGTGTGAATTTAATGCATAGTTATTCCTAAGGGTATCTATCTATATATGTGCGTAAAATATATCTTACCTGACAATATTTACATATAGACAACAGACTAGTGATGGGTCCGCTCTGTACTCACTACTACTACACTACATTGAAGTGCACACTTCGCACATTTTGATGTGTAGTGCACACTACAAACTACAAACACCAAAGTTATTGAAAGTATAAACTTTAAATAGTACACTTCATTTCAAAGCGAACACTACAAAGTACATACACTTTAAAGTTATCGAAAGTATGAGAAACACATTTTAAATAGTGTATTTTTTACGTGATGAAATGTGAATTTTTGGGAAGTTGATGTAGCTAAACGGAGAAATCTCTGGAAACTGAAACAACCCCCCCCCCCCAGTATTACTTCATTTCATTACTTCACTTTATTTAAAAATTTACTTCACTATTACTACATTTCATTACTTCACTTCATTTACTTCACTTCAATTACTTCACTTCATTTACTTCACTTCATTTCGTAGTACTACAATTACTTCACTTCATGTAGTTTTTACTACAATTGTAGTGTACACTTTGTAGTCTTCAAACTGGTGAACGTGTGTGTGTTGTAGTCTTCATTTTGAAATGAAGTTTTTCCCTTCGCTACAACAGACCCACCTTTTTGTAGGAGAATATAAAATAGTATTGTATTTTTATTCTCGTTTATTATCCGCGTCTGTCTTCAAAAAAACGGTACTTGGCTTGTGATGTCACGCAACAAATGAGTTCAGTGAGTGACCTCGGTGTATGAAATATATTTTAAAATGTTCATCTCGTGGTACTGCAATGTCGTCTCTCGTTTCGACCAAAGTCTACAAGTGTGTCGGAATTTATAATTTATCAATTTTATCGACTCGGTGACAGTAATTGCTGGCGATATCATTTCCACGTAATGCATCGTCTGACGACCGACTTCCTTTGCACTGCGGGATGCATTTGATAAAATTGAATTTAATTAACCTTTGCATTATGCAACAGGTAGTCGTCACCGCAGGTATACTTCTGGGAACACCTCTTATAGCTTGACTAATTGTTCTGACGCTAATACGCGTTGAAGCATTATTCCTTTTTATTTCATTATTTTGAATTACTGATTGTCTAATTGATTTATGTTTGTTGCTTCACGTTACGTTATTCGTGAGAAGTTTTTCTGTCTTTTGATAAATGTCGAAATTAGTCTTCGCTAGTAAGCATTGCTTGTTGCTAGGCTGATGGATGGTGCTATGTGGTCGCGGCCGGTATTTGTTGTATTTACATGATAAAAAAATGTATGTATATACAGGGTATACCAGAGCTAGCAGCAGAAACTTGGCCGGTAGATTCCTGACTATGTTGTAAGTCTAAAATGTTCAAGCAGCCATGACTTAATATCAATAGTTATGGAGATATGCAATACCAAAGTATGCATTTTTTTCAATATTTCTGACTTATTTTTTGCAAAAAGTTGAACAATTATTACAGTATGAAAAAATTTTTTTTTTCAATACAACTGAAATTAAATGATAGAAACCTTGTAAAAAGTAACTTTTTTCAATTATTGTAAGGTTTTTATTATTTTATTGGACTTGTATTAAAGCGAATGAATTTTTCATAATCTATATAAGTTACAACTTTTTGCAAAAAATAAGTAAGAAATACTGAGAAAAAAATGCAAACTTTGATTTTGCGTATCTCTATAACTATTGATATTAGGCCATTATTGCTTGAACATTTTAGACTCATAACATAGACAGGAACCTACCGCTAACTCTGGTACACCCGTATAGAGTTTGGATAAAAAATACGGGACAACATTATTTGATCCTCTGAAATCTAATTGATCTATTGTAAATGAGCACTTTTAAAAATAAATTATGTTTTTTTATGTTTTATCTTTATATTAATTATGCGTCTTTATTATTTGATTTGCGCATAAATTATAAATGAACTTCGAGGTATTATGATAATTATGTTTAAGCATACTCAATCAATATTTGATATTCAGAAATAATATTTGATCCTCTTTTTTAATTATTATCGTAAATCTAAGGCTATTTTATCCAATTTAAGAAATATACCTGAACTGAAAGTGCCGACTAAAATATGTTAGGTTAGATAAGGTTAGATTAGGTTAGGAAATACGTAAGCACGAAAATTAGTCAATCAATATTTAAATAGACAAAAAAGTGTTTTATTTAAATCGAATTATAAAAAAGTGTCTAAATTTATTATTTATAATGCTCATTTCTCTTAGTTTTGGGGCACAAGTAACAACTGTCAAACCTAATTTCTATATCTCAAACATTTTTTGCGTAGCTCTAAACAGATTAAAACATCCATTGATTTGATTTATTTTGTGTCTCTGAAAAAGAGGATCAATCATTTAAAAAGTTGACCGTTTGGATTTTTCGCTTTCTGTTTTTGCAAAATTAAAATGATAATTTAAATACATGCCAAAAAACATTACAATTGAAAAATGTAATAACTATCATAACTCACTTTCTTTTAACTCGTAGCGTCTGCGGTTTGTTGTCTGCCGGAAAAACTTTGGATCGATTTTTAACCCTTTTCCCGTGATCCAATCGAGCTGAAACTTTGTAGGCAGATTCGTGGCGACTAAAAAATGATCTCACAAATTTTCGTTTATTTTTTTTTTATAATTATAATATATGTAATTATGTTTTTTTTCAAATTGGAATCAATAGAAATGGGTAATGACCCCGACGCAAGCAGTAGGCACGAAACCTGATTCAATGAGAAACGGAGTGTAATAAAAACTTGGTTTTTATTTATTATTGAATTTTATTATTGAATATTTGTGGAGATTTTTACACATACATGAAAAATAATATCTTTCAAACCACCCCGCCTTCAATGTATAGATAAGCAAAAAACCTACGTACTCTGTCAAACCAAATATGAAGAAATTTTTTTTTAAAAGTCCTTTCATGCGGAAGTACAAAAAAAATCCATGCTATGTAAACTATCGTGCGTAACATAAATAAAATAATAATTAAGATATAATAAATTTATATGACAATATGATCCGGATAATTTTCTAACAGGGTTGGTTTGGACAAATTTTTCCGGACATTTTTATGTTCTGCAATATTTTGATTAAAATGTACGGCATGGAGTGCTTATGTAGTCTCGGCCTTAGTAGTCTCGGCTAATTATACCGCTGGACAAGTGTTAGGCGCCACCTCGCGGCTGATGGCGCCGACTCGCGATTAGTAGAGTGGGTGCGAATGCGAACTTTCTTAGAATTTCCAATGAGGTGCGACCGATGAGTCCCTGTCGCCATTCGCAAATACTTTTTTCATTCATTTTCACATTTAGGTGCATTCTCATCGCACTGTATCTGTCACGAGCCGTTTTCCCCTTTTCTCGAAATACATCATCTTGCTTACCATCCAAGAATGTATCTATATTATTTGTTAGTCATTGGATAAAATTGCCTCACCGTCACCATATTTCCAATGTTGTTGGACTTTCTTCGTATTCGTGTTCCCATGACATTTATTCACAGAAATATGTACTCAATATTTGAGATGCTCTTGGAATTTTCACGAAAAATCATTTTTATTAAGTTATGAATGTGAGAAACGTGTGTAGAAGTCTTTATACGATGGCCCGTGGCTTGCAACCTGTATGAGTTGGCTTAAGTGATCACTCTACACGATGCAATGTTATCGATTCCATTGTACATCCATAGATTATTTATCAAAATTTTAAAATTCTATATATGTTCAAATCTGAAAATCGTTTGTTTATTTGAATATGAATTTTATAATTTAAAAAATATAGAGATATCATTACCAGCTGCGAAAATCTATGTATACTAGTTCATGTCTCTGGTACAGTCCATTCAAATAAACGAAAGATTCTCATCCAAACTAGGAATATCCGTATATAAGAACAATTTATTTTCGATTCTCATTTAATTTTTTTTTAAAGATGGCCGCTGCAGATGGCGGACACACGAGCGACGAGCACTCTGGAGACGAGAGCGACGATCCCCTAACCCCCCACCACGACTCCTACGTGCACGACACCAAGTACCTCAAGAGCTTCAGGTGAGTCTGATCATCTTCACCTTTATATTAACAAATCTAAAACGTTCTGAAAGGAATTTATTTATGGTGGAACTCACTAAATGCGAGAGTGTTAAAAGGAGAAATTAATTTTCCAACGTAAAAAATATTTTTTATAAATAATAATTTTTTGAAATAAAACAAAAATCACTTTATTAGATATAAAATCTACATGTTTCGAGAACAATGTTGTCTTCTTCAGGATCTTTTGTGTACTAAAATTGAAAAATATAAACCATGCAAGTTTGTTACGGTAAATGGAATTGTGAGGGGGGGGGGGGGGGGTCGGAGGTGTTAATTAGGGAATGTCATCGAAAGGGGATGGAATTTTAATTGGAAATATATATCGTCGCAGTATATATAATAAATCCTATGTGACGTTTAGTACATTCTGAGATAAGCGAATAAAAACTGTTTTAAAAAATAATTTCACAGACTAGACTTATAACAAAATATTTTAAATAATTACTAGGCAGACTTTCCAGATGAACGGCACTGTTTTTTTTAGTATATGTCCATTATAGTATGATAAATAGACAAATTGATTCGTGTATCTCAGAATGTACTAACGGTACAAGGGATTTATTATACAGGGTTATTTGTAAAACATTAATAACCTCGCAGGACTATATTTCTGCCTTGATTATGAGTCGAAAATTTTCAAGTAACCATGACCTTATATCAATAGTTAAGAAGATACGCGACATCAAAGTTTGCATTTTTTTTTCAAAATTTCTGACTTATTTTTTGTAAAACATTGGACTATCATTACAGTAACTTATTTCGAATATGAAAAATTCATTCCCTTTAATACAAGTCAAATAAAAAAATAAAAACCTTCGAATTCCAACTGGAAAATATTCCAATTGGAATTTTTTCAGGGTTTTTGTCATTTTATTTAACTTGTATTGAAATCACTTTATTAGATATAAAATCTACATGTTTCGAGAACAATGTTGTCTTCTTCAGGATCTTTTGTGTACTAAAATTGAAAAATATAAACCATGCAAGTTTGTTACGGTAAATGGAATTGTGAGGGGGGGGGGGGGTCGGAGGTGTTAATTAGGGAATGTCATCGAAAGGGGATGGAATTTTAATTGGAAATATATATCGTCGCAGTATATATAATAAATCCTATGTGACGTTTAGTACATTCTGAGATAAGCGAATAAAAACTGTTTTAAAAAATAATTTCACAGACTAGACTTATAACAAAATATTTTAAATAATTACTAGGCAGACTTTCCAGATGAACGGCACTGTTTTTTTTAGTATATGTCCATTATAGTATGATAAATAGACAAATTGATTCGTGTATCTCAGAATGTACTAACGGTACAAGGGATTTATTATACAGGGTTATTTGTAAAACATTAATAACCTCGCAGGACTATATTTCTGCCTTGATTATGAGTCGAAAATTTTCAAGTAACCATGACCTTATATCAATAGTTAAGAAGATACGCGACATCAAAGTTTGCATTTTTTTTTCAAAATTTCTGACTTATTTTTTGTAAAACATTGGACTATCATTACAGTAACTTATTTCGAATATGAAAAATTCATTCCCTTTAATACAAGTCAAATAAAAAAATAAAAACCTTCGAATTCCAACTGGAAAATATTCCAATTGGAATTTTTTCAGGGTTTTTGTCATTTTATTTAACTTGTATTGAAACGAATGAATTTTTCGTAATCGATATGAGTTACTGTAATGATAGTCCAACGTTTTACAAAAAATAAGTCGGAAATATTGAAAAAAAAAAATGCAAACTTTGATGTCGCATATCTCCTTAACTATTGATATTAGGTCATAATAGCTTGAACATTTTCGACTCATAATCAAGGCAGGAATAAAGCCCTGCGAGGTTATTAATGTTTTACAAATAACCCTGTATATACAGCGACGATATTCAATATTGTGGACAAATTTTGTCAGATTATTTGAATTAATATTGACACTTTTCCTAAATTCAATTATTTCTAGATAGAAACCTGTATTAATATTAAATTAATGGTCGTATTCTATTAAATGTTTTGCAAAATCCGACTCAACATTGCTAGATAAAGCTTTGATGTGTCCTTTAAGCCTAGTTTCAAAGTTTATTTTTGTTTTACCGATATAAAAATGATCACAATCGTTACAACTATGTTTATATTCTCCTGATTTCATGATAGGATTTAGATTTTATATCTAATAAAGTGGTGAAAACAAAGTGATTTGTGTTTTATTTTAATAATAATGTCACCACAAAGTTCAAACCTTCGTTCAGAAGAAAGAATATTCTTCGAGCAATTAATAATCTCTTTTGCAAAAACAGGAAGAATCTTTCGTGTTATCTGTTGCCCGGATGATTCATTTTTTGTTTACTGATTTGACTTCACTTGACAGTCTTGTTAAGTTAGGTTAGCATAATTTTATTTTCGTATATTTCTTAAATCTAAAAAATATCATACTGGTCTTATTAGTGTAGGACTATACAATATTTGTTTGAAGCGCCCTTGAGGTGAATATTTTACAAAAATAGCACTATGCAATTATGATTTATTATTAATATATTATTTGTTATATAAAGTTATAGTTGTCATTTTGTATGTCAAATTGAAACCTGTAAATAAAGAAGATTACTTAATATTAAATATTATGCATGGAGATGAAAAATTCTCGGCGAGAAGGGCACTGAACATCCCAATTAAGCCTAGAGGTAGAGGCAGACCCCCAGCAACATGGGGGACCAATATTGAGAAGGAGCTGGCAGCACAAGATGTTCCAATAGAGAGGCAGAAAGAAGAAGAAGAAGAGATAATATTAAAGATTGACCAGAAACTCCTTGAAGCAAATAAAAGCTGTCCTCAACATGCAGATTAAGACTTTTCGCGTACTTCGGGCATGTTGCTAGAAGAGACGATGATCATTTAAAGAAATTGGTGATCACTGAAAACCTACAGCAACGACCAGCCAGAGGTCAACATCCAACATGATGACCAAGCCCGAGAAATAACTGGAGTGGCGTGTTAAACGACTGCAACCTCAGGATTTTAAAGTTCGAGATCAAATATGTTCAATGTCTAGAAGGTCCTTGATATGAGCCGGCAAACCAATCAGAAAACAGGAACGAGTGTCCAACAGCCGCTCGTGCCATACTTTTCCCATCATTTCATCCTTGGCTTTTCAATCGTTTAGAAGCATTACATCTTATAGGTGCAATGTCACTTGTAACCTCGATTCATCTGCAACTCTGTGAAAATAGACTTTACAGTTCCAGCCTTGTTTACGTAATACACGTCACGCGACATATTCTACGAATACCGCGAGATTTCGTTGGTAAGGGCATTCTTTTGCACTTTTTTACACTGTGACTACCAAATTTGTGACGTATTTTTCCTACCAATGCAGTACACCACAAAAGTTTTACTTTGTATATTACAAAGAATTCAACTTCGATATTTTTTTCAAATGAAATACGGAAGATATATTTATTTAAGAGTTGGAAAAAAATATACTTGTGATAATGTGCCTAATGGCGTTGTGAATATATTTTTTTTTTGTGTGTCATAATGCTAAAATGGTTCGGCATCACTACTCTAGAGAGAAGTGCTTCATAGATTAACTTATTTAGTAAAATATGTATCTCTTCTTACTTCTCATAGAGAGCACCATAAAAATATCTCGTCCAGATACTTCACACGCGATTCTGCGATTTGCAACTTTCATAAGTCTGCCATTAAAGTGTCATTTGATACGAACGGGAGAGAGAGCGGCATTTTGATTGAATTGGCAATACAGTTTATCTTTTTTTCATCTCGTGAAATACTTGTTTGCCGAGATCAACCGCCATCACCGTTCTCTAATGCGCATTTTCTATTGCCAATCATCACCGCCATTGTCTCATTAACTCTAACACGGGTGCTCATTATATAATTTTAATATTGTCTCCTATACGAGACACGGTGCGGAATGCGCCTGTACTAGTTACGGTCTTGGGTCGCTCTCACAGCCCAGTCCAAGTGCTCTCCAGCTATGTAGATGCAACGCTTCCATACACCGTCGTGGCACTCTCCCAAAACGTCTTCGTGTTAAGTCGTGCTCATGATAATCTCATTTTCTAGGTAGTAACATTGACACATTACGTGGCCGCAAATTTGGAAATATGTTTAGTCCACTAAGCCTTCAGTGGCTTCTTATGCATGTTGTTAAAATTTAGCAGCCCGAGTCAATGTAATAACATCTCACCAGGCGCATTCACGTTCAAGTCATTTGAAGATCCCTTCCAGGTCTTCTTCGACCTAAAAGTACACCTAGAATAAAGATAACCTCGTAGCCCAGTGGGTGTTGGGTATGACACTGGTCTCTCCCAGGGTTCGGGGTTCGATTTCCGGTGAAGTCACAATTAATCTACGTGATTTGAAGATCCCTTCCAGGTCTTCTTCGACCTAAAGGTGCACCTAGGATAAGGATATCCCATACCTTCGGTTCGATTTTCGGTGAGGTCACATTAATTAATCTACGCGATTTAATCAAGCCTGGATGTTTTTGCGATGCATTTTACTGCTGTGCCTACATATACATATATAGATAGACTCTGCCGTGGTTGGATATCGAAAGGGCGTGGTGCTGTCGCGGTTAAAGTTTAATTCAGCAGTGCATTTCGAAAGCGACCATCTAGACTAGAAGTTGAGATACAGAGACGGTACTGCGTCACCAGTGGTTACCGCCTGGGGCAGTAGGGTGCAGTACAGAACAGACTAGTTAAAGTGGAAGCAGATCCAAATACGAGTACGTGATAATTTCTATCTCGAGTGCGGGGCACTTCGCGATTATTTTATTTCATACCAATATTTTATTAGTTATACATACATAAGATTGATTGTGTCAATTAATAGTTGGCTTGAGTCGTTCCACGTTCCGATTAAAAAAGTAATATTGTTATATATTGTTTTTATTGAGT
This sequence comes from Agrypnia vestita, assembly GCA_016648135.1. Classification (NCBI taxonomy): domain Eukaryota; kingdom Metazoa; phylum Arthropoda; class Insecta; order Trichoptera; family Phryganeidae; genus Agrypnia; species Agrypnia vestita. Next base: position 14,512 of record JADDOH010008878.1, read on the forward strand.
AATTTTATCACGCTTGACATGACCCTAGGCGCGGCATATCTGTGTTACTAGTATGTCTAATTAGTATTTTGAACAAGTATAGACACATGTTTCGTTGCTCAAATTGATCATTTATTCTGTGTTATTGTTGACATTAGACCTTGACATTGACCATTAAGTACTTAGTATCTTGATGTGAACAGCAATCCATTTCCTACATATTCAAATAATACGATCTCCTCTCCTCTTTAATATATTGACAAATGTCCGTGTCACGTTATAACGTAAAATCAAGATCAACTATCAATTCTATCACGGTTATTGCGCGAAATAATTGAATTATTTTGGTATTGCATTTTTGAAATTAATTATGTTTCTTCTATTCTTCTTCTTCTTTCTTCTTTTCTATTCTATCTTCTTTTCTTCTTCTTCTTCTTTTTCTTCTATCTTCTATCACGGTTATTGCGCGAAATAATTCTTTTCCTTCATCGTTGACGGATTATTTCTAGTAGAAAATAAATTATATAATATATATAATGGATGACATGATATTTTAGTAAATATTCTCATGTTCGAAATTACAAGTTTAACATTTATAATATATAAAGCCTCAGATTTATATTTCTTTTTTTATATTGTTAATATATAACTGTCGTCATTTATGTTTTGTCATTAATATTAAAATAAAAGTCATTAGTGTTATCTCTTGAAATTGTGGTAAAATTTGTGGAGTTAAAATTCCAATTAATCAATCATGTCTCTTAATTTCATACATACTGTGGTGAGCCAGACCTGCCTGGACTCTAGTCCCTCGAGCGTGCCAAATGGACCAATCGCGCTTTTTGCGTGATTTATAATACAATACAACCATCTGCTAAAATACAATTTATGCAGCTGTCTTTTACTACAGATTTAAATACAAGTTGTCGAGTTAAATTGTCAGACTGATAATACACTCACAAGTCTCAAGAAAATTAAAAACAAGTAGAATAAAAAATAAGTTTAGCCCATTCAGTTCACGGAAAGTCAAAGTCTTATGCTTTTTAACCTTATTTTAAACCACCTGATGAAATATATAAGTTTATTTTTTTATTTATTCAATTCTTTACTTAAAACACATTTTTTTTCTTTAAAAACAGCAAAATAATTTGTGGTAACATTATTAATATAATTAATAAAAATAAACTTAGTTTTCACCGCTTTTATATTGAAAAATGGTGATATCTTTCAATAAAAAAGTGGTGAAAACTAAGTATATTTTTATTTATTATATAAAATATTTTTTTTATTTTTTGGACTGTGCCTGTCTCACTAGAAATATCTGTGTTGAAACAGGCATAGTTTACAATATTGTGTAGGTTCAAAACATAGTAAATAGATAATAAAGTGTTTAAAGTAACATAATAGAAAATATATCTAAGGTTATATTGTGTTAGTGTGTTTGTGTAAGTGTGCCTATTTTAGCTCTCCCCTCGTTTCGGATCCACTGTTTTATTTTGTATTTTATGATAGGGTTGTAAATTGTGGTTAGCCCGGATTGTTTTAATTCATCAAGCATGCAATTAAGTAATTTGGGTCCAAAATAGTTATAGCTCCTTTGTCCTTTGTAGATTGAGTTTGTTTGACCGTGTGGTAATTATTGTTTGAGTTGGTTTAAGCTGTGTATTTTTGTGTTTGTATGTGTATTTAAGAATAGTATTCGCATAAATTTGTTTTATATCGTTCTATATACGTTCTATATCGTTTTATATACATTCGTTAAAGTTTAATTTTACCATGCCTGTCTCACTAGAAAGCTCTGTGTTGAGACAGGCAAAGTTTATAATTATAACTTACTTAGATGCAAGTACATTTTATACAAACAGGTTAAAAAAAAGAATAATCGTCGTCTATACTCTACCACAAGTAAACATAGTTTACATAAAATCATTATTGCCCTAAAACAATAATATGTTACCTGGCATGAAATTCCATCTAAGTACCTACCTATTGTCACTTTGTTTGGATGAGTGTCCCAATATTTGATCGATCCATCTTTCTTATCCAAATTTTAATCATTATCTTAAATTTTTATACACTTTCCAGCATTGTATTTTGGGCCTATGTCTCTAAAGTTTCTTTGTCCTCAAGTGGTTCATAAGTATATTTAAAATACGGTCCTGTAGAATATTTTTTGCGCTGACGATTTGTTATTATCACTGTATATTGGTGGAAACCACCAAAATTTACACGATATTTTAAAAGAAAGGAGACCCGTCATGGAAAATAATGAACTACGAATTAGTAGACATAAAACCAACTTCATAACGTTAAATTTAAACAATAGCAAGCCTATGCGACATAGCAGTGCTCTCAGATACCTGGGCCCCATGATATCGGCAAACGCCTCAACAGACCTAGACGTAGAGCGTACAATTAACACATTGGGTCATTGTTTGAAGATTGCCAATAAAGACAAAAGACAAAATTTATAAAACAGTGGCCAAGTTTGTCTTCAGGTAACGCCGGCTCCGTACGTTGTCCCCAACGTTCGTGACAACGGTGTACGTACAACGTGAGGGTAGACAAAATAGCATTGGAACCAACATTGGCCCCAACGTTGAAACCAAAGACGTTATAATACATAGAGAAGAAATCCTGCTGGTGAGAAGGCCAACCATTTTTCAAGTCGACCGTTTAGTCATTTATGACGCTTCGTACATGCCACATGCCAGCTCGTTTTTAAAGGGAAATTCGCATTTTTAGTGGTTAAGTAATTCAAATTGGTGATGTGTTCTGTCAAAAATTGTTCATCATGCTCTAATTAACTATCAATGCACATCTTCATAACTATTGATACGTGGTCATGGTTACTTCAACATTTTCGACTCATTATCAAGGCAGGAATCCACCTGTAAAGTTTTTGCTTTTAGCTATGAGATACCCTGTATCTATATGTATGAGATGTATATGTATGAGATGTGTATATGCATATGTATGAGATACGCTGACAGGAGCAAGAAAACTTTTTAAAAATACTATTCGAACAAAAATTGACTTAAGATGTTGCCATAAGAATCACCTTTACATTCGGGTATTTGCGCGAGTTGGCGTAGGTTGACGATCTTTGTATCTCCCCCGACACCCTCGGGTCTACACTTTGAGGGCTTCACTCGTTGCCATAAAAAATTTGGCATAATTCATCTCTATGTGTTATAACCTATCTGGTTGGAACTTAACGGTCGCTTGTCGGTTTTTCGACGAAACATCATAGGGCCATTGTCGATAATCCGGCCACACATACGCGAATTGGATAGGCCATAACATAAGGCACCCAGGCCTGCTTTTAATAATCGTACTCGTAGAGGCCGCCCGAGATCAACCTACGTAGACCCAGTTATCGGAGATGTGCGCTGTAGCACCTACTGAGAAATGAAGAGGCTGGCAGGTGACAGAGAGGAGTGGAGAGATCGAGTGCTTGGTGCAGATTGTGGACCAAAAAAACGAGAAAGATTATTTTTTCAAATTGTATTTGTATGATTACGGTTATTTTATTGCGGAATCGCCTTTTATTATAATTAAAGATACACCCGTTAAAACTGCGATACCAATGTATATCGTATGTATGAGTATCGTAATAATTGAGAATAAAAAAATTCTTAATTTATTTTCATGTGGGTTTTTTCTTTTAAACGTGTGCAAATTTATTCCTTTATTTCTAATACGTGGGTAGCGTCTATTCACTCTTGTCATATTATTATGATAATTTGATTGATATTATCATTACGGTGCATTGCGAATTGGGTTGGGCGCTATGGGTACTCTTAGAAATTTCTTAAAGATTATTCTCTACACACGATTTAAAGAATAAACACACAGATGATAAGATCCGGACGCGAAAGGAAAAATAAGGAACCTTTAAATTTATAAAAATTTAGACATTACAATATTTTGGACATCATGGGTGTCACGGACATAAAAAGTAAGCTGGTGGAGCGAGAGTTGAGATTTTATGGGCATATGAGACGGAGACCACCAGAACATACAGTGAAGCAGGCAGTATCTATGGAACTTTATCGACAGTTATCCGGAGAAAGACCAAAGAACTCCTGGATAACTCCAAAATATTACAGAGAAACGGCCTGGATAAAGCGATACCCAGACCCGAAGAAGATATAGCCTGAGAACTAGAAGAGCTGACTCAAACAGCCTGCCTAGGCAATGATTTGGGACAGTGCAAGGAAGAAGACAATATTTTGGTCACATCACGAGACCTATAGAAAAATGCCAGATCAGAAGAAGCCTTAAAAGTTCAAAAGAGGCTTAACCTAACGCGAACAATCAACCAGAAATGTTCTTAAAATATTTAAATAGCGTAATTCATCATTCTCGCGACATACGTGACACACGGCGCCGGATTATTTTCCTGTCTGACTGCTCTAACGTATTAATATTAGCCTCATTTTAAATAATGCAATAAAAGGACCAACCGGTTTGCATCTTAACTGAATTTACAACATCCTACGCATTGTACACAGACACGTTACTTGCGCATGGAGAGCAATTTATTTAAGGATTAAACAAACCTATGGTGGAAACGCGAAGCTTTTATTCATTTGAAGAAATTAACGTCCAGAGAGTGATAGTTTCTTATAAATTTATTATTATTAAATATGACTGATATGCAAATGGTGAGAATAATTGTAATGTTAATATTAAAAGTCGTCATCCTTCTCGTCATGCTTGTATGTCTTCTGAAAGTTCTTGACTAATATTGTAATAGATGACTGAGGACTTTTTTTGTCTAATCGATCATATCTTGGTATTTTTGAGGACATAAAATCATGCTGGATAATGTCAAGTTTTGTGTCTCGCGTATCTGACCCCTTTGAACAAACGCAGAAGATTGTGAATCACGAAGACCTGACGATTTGCTTGACGATTGTTCTTCTCCACAGGAACTACACGAGGGAGGCGCTACCTCGCATGGACAACTACAGGAACATCATGTCCCTGCACGCCGCCTACAGACCCACGCTCGACGAACTGCACAATGCCACGCTGTCTTCCAAGGTTTGTCTTCTCATACGGTTATTTTACTGTCAACTGTGCACTACCCTTATCATCTATACTTATGCTGGCTACCATGTTAGCTATCGTGTTGGTTATCACTTATCACTCCTTCGTTTTCTGTAAAACGTAAAAGTGTATGTAGGATGCGTCGTATATGGTTATATCGGAAGGATTAGAGTAAATGAGATGGAAAACTCCTTCCAATTCAGTCGGCTCCACCTTCGTTATCGTGTATCTATGTCACGAAGTCTACTTGGTTAAATATCATTGACGTACTATAAATATAGTCACTAAAAAAGCAAATCTGAGACATTTAGTTTCTGCTGTCTTCTATTGCGTGCTAAATGTATCAGTCAGATAGAAGAGAGATAGAAATTATTTTCATAACCACGTATAAGAAAGGACAATAAAACGTAATTTTTAACAACGAATGCATATGAAGTTAGTAGCGAATTGCGGTATTTGTTCTATTGTCTTTTCTCTTTCTTTCTTATAGCGCAGCATACGTATAAAAAAGATACAAATATAAACAGGGTTGTGTATTGTATTAATATTTTATATATATATCGCGCGGACATTTATACATTTTGGACAACCCTAGACCAATGTTCAAAGTAATTCGTGTAGTCGTTCTGTGTAGCAGATATTTTGGTTTGTAACTAGTCTATATATATAGACGTCTATGGTTAATATGTAGCTGTATGCGGGCGGTAAAGGAGATAATGAGAAAAGAAATGCACACAAAGGTTGCTTGAAACTAGGGATGGGTCGTCAGCGTATTTACCGTCGACGAAACGAGACCGTCCACGTCCGTCCATCGACGAGACGATCAACTAGTTGAATTCGTCAACTAGTTGACGCGTCAACTTCGTTAAGCGGACGTTCTATCTAAACATCGGGACGATGGTCAACTGTTTACGGTTCGACGCGACGCGGCTCGACAGCTCAACCGTTGGCTATTTTTATTACGTTAATTTTTAAAATTTAAAGAAACTTCGAACTCGAAGGAATATAGTTTCGGGGAAAGTAAAGCCGCTACTTGCGCTTATATGTAAAAAGAAATATTTTATTATTTATTTGTTTACACACATTATATTGTTTTATATACTTCTATCTATATATAATAAAGAAAGAAGTAGGTATACACAACAATATCAGATGTAAGCAGTAAAATATAAATATA